>CABFWB010004207.1:20069-63756 GCA_902151455.1 Timema bartmani
GGTGGGGGGTGGGGGTAATCTTTGGTAGTAAGTCAGCACCAAGTGAACAGGTGGGGAGTGGGGGTAATCTTTGGTAGTAGGTCAGCACCAAGTGAACAGGTGGGGGGTGGGGGTAATCTTTGGTAGTAAGTCAGCACCAAGTGAACAGGTGGGGAGTGGGGGTAATCTTTGGTAGTAGGTCAGCACCAAGTGAACAGGTGGGGGGTGGGGGTAATCTTTGGTAGTAAGTCAGCACCAAGTGAACAGGTGGGGAGTGGGGGTAATCTTTGGTAGTAGGTCAGCACCAAGTGAACAGGTGGGGGGTGGGGGTAATCTTTGGTAGTAAGTCAGCACCAAGTGAACAGGCATGCTGTGGGTAAGGGGCTTACATACGAACATTGCTAAATCTTCACATCAAAACTTTTTTTCACAAAAATTACTTCTTAAAGCCATAGCTAGGAATATTGAATTGTATCATAATTAATGTTTATGTTACTATTAGAGTATATTTTAAAGTTAATTCTATATTTATTATGGCTTGATTTTTTTATTAATTTTCAAAAACAAGTTTAAAACTTTTTTTTTCCCCAGTGCCATAAAGTAAATAAGTCATTAAATTTTAATACTACTTATTTATTCAACCCAAACTTAATGTAGTCTAAAGATATATATAAAGCTCGCTCAAGATCAACTCGAATTAAGAAACTTAAGTTTGCAAACCCTAGTAATTACAAACTATAACATATCTTAGCTGTGTGATTTTAATTATGTTTGTGTGGTATTTGTGAGGTCATGACACCTGTAACTACCACTACACTAAAGACAAACAATTGTGTGCAACTTTGACACGATCGCTCCAAAACTAGACTTGGTTTATTCAGATATAAACATAGCTTTGCGATGTTTGAACGAGACTTGCTCTCGGTTGTCAAACATGAAACTGTAATTATGATTTGATTGGGAGGGGAAGAACTGAGAAACTTACTAGTACAAATAACTTATTTTTTAAAGTGGATGATACATGTATTACACTAAGGACATGTTTAGTGGTCTTAAGTCCTGAAATATGTGATACTCTTAACTACCCTCAAGATCATGTCACCTTTTTTAAAACTTTTATTTGTATTGTGTTTTGTAATATACATATTCCCTTTTGTTATACTTTTATTATATTGGCTTTAATAAGCTATTTTATTTTGAAAAACCTATTTATTCATGGTTCATAAATACAATACTTGAGTACCAGTCCTTAATAATTTATATTACATAGTCCTGTGCGGGAATGACATTTTGACTTGGGGGAAGTAACGATTTCCCGCGATAACGGGAAAAAATGTGATAATTTCAATTAAGTTAAATGTAGACGTTTACATCCATAGCTATTTCTAGCCTGTGGCCTGGCTCAGGGTCATTTTTTTATTCAGGCCATATATTTCCCACAGCGGCTAGCTAGGCCTGTTGTAACTTCATATGGCTTATACTCTAACTTACGACTATGACAGACACAACATCCATTCCCCAGCCATTAATTTATCGTTGTGAAAGGGTAAACCCATATTTCTCCAATAATAAATTTTAGGCCATTCCGGGAATCGAACCTGAGACTCTTAGCTCAATAGGCAGGCACACTACCAACTGAGTTAAGGTGTCTGACTAAATATAGTAGTAGATAATATATTCAGGAAATGGGACAAAAACACTTATTTGGTTGCAGTTACAGACAGGTATGAACAATAAATTTAAATTCTGTAATCTTTAATAATTCATATTTAAATTATAAGTTTAAAAAAAAACTAAATATTTGTCTAGCAAGTTTTGAATAAGGTTTTTGATGTAATATAAATTTAAAACCTAGGTCTTACTCTACTAACTATTTTAATTGTGTATTTTTAATCAAGTATTTTAGGTATGAATACAAATACATTCTAAAAATAGATTTTAAGATAAAATGATAAAGTTCTTGAATAAAAAACTTACAGTGTAAATTCTAATAAATAAAACATCAAGATATTCAAACTAATAAAAGTGAGTCACAGTTTTGTCCAAAAGAATAGCTACCCAAATTAGAGATGGGACTTTAAATCCCTCAAATCAACAACAATATTCAAGAAAATCTCCCCCATTCTTTTCCTTTCAGTTTTTCAAGTAATAATTGTTTTAGAGCTCTAATACTGCTTATTGGTAGTTCAGAACCAATTATAAATAGGATTAACTTAACATCCAGGCCCCAGACCAGTAATTTAACACTTTACTGAATGTAAGAATGTTAATATTTTGCGACTGTTTGTAATTTATTTTACATTTATATTTCCTCTTATGTTCATAATTTTTTCCAAGATTAAAATTCGGATTCGTAAAATAGTGTATTCGATCCAATTCTACCAAAATCATCTGTTGGACTCCAAAAATATTTGTTTGTCTAACTCTACTATCATTGATACAAAAGCAAATTAATGCCATTCTAAATAATATAAGTGGTGAAGGTGTATTTTGTGCTTAATTTGATAGTTAAAAATAACTTTATCATTATTTTCTTCTTAAATCTACTAAAGGATGCTAAAGAGATGTTCCCCCAATTATATGTAGTGTGGTTAGGTTATTTGATTGCGCTCGGCTCAAATAAAACCGACTCAAGTTTCAGGTAGGTATCCATTAACTTAACGGAAGATAGGTTAATATAAATTTAATAAATTACTAATATTTTTAACTAAAATGAAATACAAACATGACATTAATAGACAATCCTTAGTTTTAACCTTTTTTTAATACTTTTTCCTGAAAATCCCAAGAAATATATTTCTTGCCCGAGTTTTGAGAACAACCAAATTCCTGAAGTTTGGGATCCCGCACAGCCCTATAACTCCCTGTTGTGTTCAAATATTTGCATTATAAGCTGTTTTTATCGTAAGTTTGTTTGTTTGTTCTTGTGGAATATGTTGTAAAACTATCTAATTATTGTCAGGAAAGGAATATGTATAAGCTCATGATATATTCCTGATAAGTTAAATCAGGTTTTATTTGATTCAGTGAAGCCTTACAATTAAGTTGTTTTCATTGTTAAAATCTAAGAGGTTTATTTTAATTTTTGTAAGTTGGTAGTGGGCCTTCTCCAACTGTTGATTTGCTCAAGGACTTTATAATCTTAACCACTTTGTTAATAACACAATAAATAATAAAGAATTGTAAACAATGAATCACATACAGTAAGTCCTGCTATGCCATTGTGTTACGTTCCTGAAAAATGAAATATTATAGAAGATGTGAATCACAGGATAGTGCTAATGGTTGGCTAACTACGGTATTCAAACTTGGCGCGTCTTTCACTCGGCTGAAAAACAACACAGTTGTGTACAACGTTAAGTAAAAAGAGGGTCACAAACACTTATATTTCCGTCTTCTTAGGAGCAGGACACGTCATTAAGATTTGATATTCAAGAAAATATCACAGTCATGATACAAACAAATTTTACATTTTCAAATTTGTTTTATGACTTTCATACTACTAATTGATGGTTTAGCAGATGATAATAGTAAAAACGCAACAACCAAAGCCTAGACCAGTAACTTATCACTCCACTGAATGCATTACATAAAACAAAGTTAACATTTTATTTTTTATTGCAACTTAAGAATGTTTTCTAAAGCTTGTGTTTGTGTGTGACATGAAAATTTGTATTTGTAAAATATTAGATTTGTCCCGTCTACAATTATCATAAATGTTAGGTAGTGTCAACAGAGAGAAATGTTTGCACTCTTGTTTGTGCTTCATTTTCTACAATTCTATTTTATTTATTTTATTACTTACTATTACAAGCTTAAAGCATTTTATTTCCTACCTATAATATGTTGATAATAATTACTTACTGAGCTTTATATCAAAATATGGAAGATAATATTGTTATCAAACTGAAAATGATCTGTCGGAGCTGCTGGCTGCTGGCTGGACCAGTATATTCTGCTTCTAACTGTAGCTACATTCTAACAACCTTTAAATAAATTTGGTAATATTCTCAATCTCCAAGACATTCAATGTGTTGGATAGGCATTCTTCTGTGATCAAATGTTGGGGGCAAATTCTCCCATGATGAAATGTTGAGGGTTGAGTGGTACTTTCAAATAAGTAAAACCTCTGTGTTATTATTTATATCAGTTTGCAATCAGTTACACCCACTTGGATTATAATATAAGTTCGACTATAACAATTTATAAGAATAAACAAAAGTAAATATTCAAGATTGTCAATCTATAGAACCTTTGATGGGTGATATTTGTTCAATATCTTAACGACGTGTGTGTGGACAGACCATAGCAAAATGCTGAAAATGCAAGTACAGACCCTTTAGAACAGTGTACCTGACTATAGCGTTTACAAAACTTATCAACACTGTTTAAATAAGTTTCTCTTGTGTTACAGTTCAAGCTCATGTGTTTAAAACAAAACACTAGCAACTATAAAAGTCTAAAAATATATTTAAATAATGTTAAGAGTGAAAAAGATTTATAAGTACTGGCATGTTTATCTTTATAAACACATTTAAAATTCAAAAATAAATAGGCATGCCTTGATTTTGATGTGTTGTTATTTATATTAAATCCGTGTAAATTATATAATATATAGTGTTTGTTGCCTATGTAAATATAATATTTTTTGCTGGGTATGTGCTATAATATATTTGATCTACAAGGTAGTTGTTGTCAGGCTGTGTAATACACTCTTAACCTGATGTCACAACAGAGTAGTAAGGGATCTCTTGACTTGTTGAATTTTAGTACTATCACAAGGCTAAGAATATCCTACCACCAACATCAAAAACAAGAATTATTTATATCTTGGAATCCCTGGTGCTGAAAACCCATCATGAGAAAGATTGTATGACTCTGCAACTATGGAATGTTGTTATATCTAATTTACTGAGTCCATAAAAATGTACAGAATACTCACACCCTGGGCGCTAATGGACGTGTTTGTTCTGAATTCAAGTACTCGCCCACCTTGGTGCTAATGGACATGTTTGTTCTGAATTCAAGTACTCGCCCACCTTGGTGCTAATGGACATGTTTGTTCTGAATTCAAGTACTCGCCCACCTTGGTGCTAATGGACATGTTTGTTCTGAATTCAAGTACTCACACCCTGGGCGCTAATGGACATGCTAGTTCTGAATTCAAGTACTCGCCCACCTTGGTGCTAATGGACATGTTTGTTCTGAATTAAAGTACTCACACCCTGGGCGCTAATGAACATGTTTGTTCTGAATTCAAGTACTCGCACACCTTGGTGCTAATGGACATGCTAGTTCTGAATTCAAGTACTCGCACACCTTGGTGCTAATGGACATGTTTGTTCTGAATTAAAGTACTCACACCCTGGGCGCTAATGGACATGCTAGTTCTGAATTCAAGTACTCAAGCACCTTGGTGCTAATGGACATGTTCTGAATTCAAGTACTCAAGCACCTTGGTGCTAATGGACATGTTCTGAATTAAAGTACTCAAGCACCTTGGTGCTAATGGACATGTTCTGAATTAAAGTACTCACACACCTTGGCGCTAATGGACATGTTTGTTCTGAATTCAAGTACTCACACACCTTGGCGCTAATGGACATGTTTGTTCTGAATTCAAGTACATCACACACCTTGGCGCTAATGAACATGTTTGTTCTGAATTCAAGTACTCACACACCTTGGCCGCTAATGAACATGTTAGTTCTGAATTCAAGTACCGTGAATCTCCTATTTGTTTTCGAGAGCCAACTTACTATAGTTGTACAGTCTTGAGATGCTAACAAGTTTCATTCCTTCATGATATTGATCCACTTTGTGCCAAACAGGCTGCTATTGAATATTTGAAAGATCAGCCCTCTCTGACAATTCCCAGAGATTAAACAAAGAGAAGTGTATGGTAACAAGGCTTGGTTGTTATGATGAAACATTTATTACAAACAGATTTAAAAATGGTAATTCTTTATCCAAATTTGTGTTTGGGTTAAATTTCATGAAACAAGTGTTTGAAAAGACAAAGATTCTTTCAAAATACATAAAAAATCATGATGTGTGAATTAACGAAGCTGTTGATATTGCTGTTCAGATTGTAACAACTATTACAGATCTTCACAGGAAGCTTATGGGTTACAAACTGACAACTTATCTGCAGGAAATAACTTTCAAAAACAGGATTTAAATTAATTTACAGATTAGTGTTGTAGCTTACATCGGGAAGTTTCTGCACCAAACCTTTTGAGGCTGTTTTTAACGTCCTGTATCTGCTTCAGCATAACAATCTTTAAGTGTTCTTAAAGAGTGAAGAATTATTTAAGAAACACAACAAAGCAAGAACGTTTGGTAGATTTACTGGTAGGTATTCCACCATCCACCAGCAGGTGGTACTTACTGGTAGGTATTCCACCATCCACCAGCAGGTGGTACTTACTGGTAGGTATTCCACCATCCCCCCACACCCAGTTGATGGTATCTTCTTGATCTTTCCCCCACCCCAAATCCCCCTATTATTGGCACCCAATCGCCTCCACTGTCGAGGAGCAAAATGAGGTCTTTGAAGAAATAAGCCAACATCAGCTTTGTGTAATTTGTGTTCATCATATACACAAGTAATTATTTCTTTTCTCTGGTTGATTTTTAAAATTCAGGGAGATATTTTAAACATCCTTTTAGTTAGCGAGTCTGCCACAGTACTTCTGAGCACTAGTAGTTATTTAATATATGTGGATTTCTTCTCAATGAGAAGAAGGAAGGGGGAATGGGGGAAGCAACCAACATTGCCTGCTTAAGGTCCTCCCACATAGGCATAGTATCGTATACATACGATACTGTCATGGCGGCCGGCCGTGTCTACCCCCCACCCCGTTACACCCTCTCAAACACTCCTCTCACACATCAGTAAGATTTTTCAACCATTGACGAATCATTTCGACAGTTGCCCAAATAATGTCAAGTATCTGCTAAGGCTGAAATATCTAACTTGGTCTCTCAGCGTGAGAGAAAAGTATTAGAATGAGAGTCCAGATATTACCCCGGACATTTTCACTTTTACCCTTAACAAACGTTGCAACCAACCATCAGCTACCATCAACTTTCCATGCCTGCTCAACCGGTTCATACTGTTCCTCAACAGCCACGGCATTCAACCTTCGTCGTGGATCAAATCCTCAAACACTGTCAAAAAACTCTCCAAACACATTTCTTTTCTTATTGATATCATGCATCCACTTCTTTTTCTCTGGCTCCAGCAACACAGCCGCTACCACAATGTCCTCATCGGAGGAAGAAGACAAGGTATTACTCATTGTAACAACAATACACTGCGCTGCTCTCAGGGGGTGGGGTGTGGTGGGGGAAACAAGCTCTTGGGGCATAGCGATCTCGGTGTGTGACAATACGATACCATACCGCTGCTGTCCTGGCACCGATACTATGCTCGGTGTGCGACAATTCGATACCATACCGCTGCTGTCCTGGCACTGATACTATGCTCGGTGTGTGACAATAACGATACCATACCGCTGCTGTCCTGGCACCGATACTATGCTCGGTGTGAGACATTACGATACCATACCGCTGCTGTCCTGGCACCGATACTATGCTCGGTGTGCGACAATACGATACCATACCGCTGCTGTCCTGGCACCGATACTATGCTCAGTGTGCGAGGACCTCTAGTGCCCTTTCACACATTTTATCCACTGAGATACATTGGTTCAAATGTGAGTGTTCACACAGGGAGAGAAAATATCACACGGCGCTGAATGTGAACCATTTCGCTAGTTTATTGACAACATTTATCAAAGTAGTTAATTCAGGTAGAACACAACACCTGCTAAATTCACTCATTTGAGTGTCAGAGAAACAAGTTTCAGGTACAAATAAAACTTCCCAGGCTACAAAATTGCAAAGTAAATATATTTGATACAAAATTAAATTTTGCTAACAAATGAACATAACAAGAAACACAAGACTTGATATGAAGGTGAAGGAGGGTGAATATATGAGATGCCTTTCCTTGTGTCTTTATGTGATGAGATGGTCAAAAATAGATTTGTGAGACGCCTCTCAAACATCAAAATTTGTGATAATTTTTGTTTAATAGATTCTTGTCAAGTTTTAACCACTCGATTGGCAAGCAACATGTACTTGTTTGGTTGGCAGTTTTTTTTCTGTTCAATACACTTGTATTTTAGTTCATAAAATTAAAAATAAACTAAAATTAAACTAAGGAAAAACTTTCTTTAGTTGTGCCTTTTAACAATTCTAAATATATGTGTGGCAAGAAATATCTATGTGGTCACTTGATTTGCTGGCTACTCCATCTTAGTGTCTTGTAGTTAGATGGTCAGCCATAATAGTACCACGAGGAGTTGTTGGTGTGTTGTGGTATGTTGGCTGCAATTACTACGTCCTGGAAGGTTTTCCAAGGGTTGACGGTTGTTTGTGCAGTGGACGTAGTTGGGTCGTTTGAACACAACCTGTCTAGGTATGTGTAGCTCTTTACTCCTGTTCATATGACAATACACAGTTAGGTGAGACGTGCACTTTATAAATACACATTCATTCTTTGGTAACAGAATATTATACTTAGTTCATGTAACTTCAACTTTTAAAAACATAACATACAAAGAAAACTATCTATCTAAGAAATAAATCTATGAACTCACCACAGAGGCCCTGGTATCTAGTGGACTGAGGTTGGCAAGTAGCGCTACCAACCGTGTAAGGCCGGGCACCAATGATGTTACCACTACAACAGAGGGAAGAAGAGGTTTAGAAGTCGAACCACTCTTCAGTTCCACAGGCTCAAAATAAACCGAACAAATATTCTCATCCACATTTCTTCGAAGGAAACTCATTATAGGTCAAATAAACTCTTTAATGGCAACAATACTTAGAATAAAGAAACCAAATGTCTACTAAACTGCACTGTTCATTGTCACAGGTCTTATTCATGTTCGTATAAAAACTAGATCCTAGTACTTAAAACTAGAGTTGGGTAAAATCTGATATTTTACAGATCGGATTCTTCAATTTATCTCGAATCCTAATCTTGGCATAATTATGAACCAATTAGGAAATATAAATATAGAAAATACAAATAGTATCTAACTGTCAAAATTTATAATCAATTCATGATAACATTCTTATATTCAGTTTAAGAGTTAAATTACTGTTCTGGGGCCTGGTTGTTAAGTTAATCCTATTTATAATTGGTTCTGAGCCACCAATAAGCAGCATTAGAGCGATAAAAAGAATTTCACATAAGAAAATATATTTTTTTCCAGGATTTGAGTCTTGAATTTAGCCTATCCTTAAGGATTGGGAGGATTCAAGGGTCCATCCCTAAGTTTAGCTGATTACTGAAAATAAAATAATAAAAGTTTAATTAATGTAAGCTATACTGTATTAGAGACTTCAGTTTATTTATTTTTATGTTCAGCTTTGAAGAGAGTTCTACTTTTTTTTTTACTGTGATAGGGGGAAAAAAAAGGCAGCACAGAATATTTTGTTACATTACTTAGATAATAAACAGTTAATTGAAGGTTTACTCGTCGAGAAAGTTAATAAACTTACCCTGGTCCATAGTTGCACACATACAGCTTGGTGTAACCTTTGCTCTGGTCGTAGTAAAAAGAATAGCCACAGCCAATGAGATATGAGTCACCCCAGACAAGCTGCAAACATGTCACACTCTGTCAGTGACATACTGTCAGTGACATACACTAGCTGACAACATTACATACTATCAGTGCCATACACTAGCTGACAACATTACATACTGTCAGTGACATACACTAGCTGACAACATTACATACTGTCAGTGCCATACACTAGCTGACAACATTACATACTGTCAGTGACATACACTAGCTAACAACATTACATACTGTCAGTGCCATACACTAGCTGACAACATTACATATTTTCAGTGCCATACACTAGCTGACAACATTACATACTATCAGTGACATACACTAGCTGACAACATTACATATTTTCAGTGACATACACTAGCTGACAACATTACATACAGTCAGTGACATACACTAGCTGACAACATTACATATTTTCAGTGCCATACACTAGCTGACAACATTACATACTGTCAGTGACATACACTAGCTGACAACATTACATAGTCAGTGACATACACCTGCTGACAACATTACATACAGTCAGTGACATACACTAGCTGACAACATTACATACTGTCAGTGACATACACTAGCTGACAACATTACATACAGTCAGTGACATACACCTGCTGACCTGGGAGTAATGCCCGGTGGCCGGAGTGAAGCCAGTGGTGTAGAATCTGAACTGATGCACCTCGTTGAACCATGCGGTGATTTGTTGAGGGAAATTGGGTTCTGGACTGATGTTAGTCCTTGTGGTCCACGTGGAGGCGATGTTCTGTCCCACAGGGAACCGAGCTAAGGATACCAACACAATAATCACAACTAATAATACCAACCCTTGTAAATAAATATTACTCTAAAGAGGTAAAAGAAGTATCAAATTCATTTATAACATTTTCTGTAATAAAAATTATGCATTCAGTTGAGTGTTGGTCTGAGGTCTGATTGTAACATTCTCGCTATGATTATGTAGAAGCTGAACTACCAATAAGAATTATTACAACTCATACTTTTAAAAAAATCCAGAATCTGACCTCAAATCAAACCAAAATATGAACTGTGTCATGTTTCGTTAATACCACAAGATCAATCAACAGTTGAAGAGCTGGAACGCATGTATCAGTGTGTGTGAAACAATTATGTCCTGTCCTGAGAGGGGACAAGAGGTCTACTTTGATTGATTCTACTGATATGACTATCTCAGACGCTCTAGTCATAGAAAAATTGGGTCTCCTTTATTCCCGAAATTTCAACTTATTCTTTATTTGATTAAAATTAAAAATCAACTTTTCCTAAGCGTTGAATGAGAAATAAAGAGATTCTATTGCTTAGAGGCAAATTATCACTAGCTATTTTTTATCTAAGCCTATGATATATGGAACATAATTGGTCAGATTGTATTGTACAATACCAAAAAAAGATATATGAGATTTGAATATAAGGCCAGAAAGCTTATTAGTTAGGGAAACTGCCGCTTAGCGCCACTTATGCAACTGTGGTACTGCAAAACACCACAAGAGCGCCTTCTATAGTAATACCTATTCTATGGATTGTATCATAAGTCTATAGGGGCAGCGTAATGAAGCTTTAGTCAATTCACTGTAATGTAATCATTTTCTGACATGAAGAGATACTAAAAATAGTTACACATTCATCCGTGTCGCAAATTTGATTTGCCAGTTCTCTTTTGCCAAGCGATGCCAATTCCTTGTCAACGTGAGAATATATATGTGTGCATGTTGGAGGAACATATAAAAGTTTTCAAGTTATTGCTGTGCACGGAACATTTGAGCCGCCGAGACCGAGTCAAGGCCTGTATATAGTACAATGTACCGACACTAGATAGTGCGGGCTGTACTCACCTACATCCCTGGAAGCGTCGTGAGCCAAGATACAGCGACTAGCCCACTTCTGAGCCACTGAGGCAAGCTCCTGGTCCCAAACCTTACAGTAATAATACAATGTGTTTAATCTTCTCAAGTTACATCACACACTAACAAACAAATTGTTATGAAACATGGATTGTCTGAATAAAAAAATACCATTTAATTATTTCATCTCAAATGTTTAGATAAATTGATTCAACTTCAATTCGTATTCTTATTATAATGAAGAATAAAAGTTTGATTGGTACTCGGTAGGCACATAAAATCATTTTTACCAACTCAAATTCTATTTTTTTTAAAACACGTAGCACCGCATCTTACTACCCGTTCGGCTTATACACTTATCGCAATTGCGTGGATGGAGAGGGGAGAATCATTTTAGGGAAAACCACTCCCAGTTCACCCGAGTGAGATTCGAACCTCCATCTCCCCGTCCTCGGCAGTCTAGCCCTACACTAAACCAGCGCGTTAGCTAACTACGACACTGAGGCAAGTTAATATACACTATAAACCATCTATTATAATAAGCATACACGAGCTATACACTATAGTACATTGACAAAAGTATTACCTTAACCCTGGATATCTAACCATAACTAAAACTCACCTTGTTACTAGCCCATCAAATTTTTTTTCGATTTGAGTAGCCTTTTTTTTACTTTTTTCTACTTTTTTCTATCAAATTTTATTTTGAAAAAAAAAAAGCTATTATGTTTTTTATCGCATGGAATATATAACCAGGACATCCAGGTTCGGTCGCCTTATGTGTAGACTACCAGCCTCTCTGGTGACAGAACGTTACCCAGAGTACAACACAGGAGGTTGTCTGTATGTAGACTACCAGCCTCTCTGGTGACAGACCGTTACCCAGAGTACAACACAGGAGGTTGTCTGTATGTAGACTATTAGCTTCTCTGGTGACAGAACTTTGTCCAGGGTACAACACAGGAGGTTGTCTGTATGTAGACTATTAGCCTCTGGTGACAGAACGTTACCCAGAGTACAACACAGGAGGTTGTCTGTATGTAGACTATTAGCCTCTCTGGTGACAGAACGTTACCCAGGGTACAACATAAGAGGTTGTCTGTATGTAGACTATTAGCCTCTCTGGTGACAGAACGTTACCCAGAGTACAACACAGGAGGTTGTCTGTATGTAGACTATCAGCCTCTCTGGTGACAGAACGTTACCCAGAGTACAACACAGGAGGTTGTCTGTATGTAGACTATTAGCCTCTCTGGTGACAGAACGTTGTCCAGGGTACAACATAGGAGGTTGTCTGTATGTAGACTATTAGCCTCTCTGGTGACAGAACGTTGTCCAGGGTACAACATAGGAGGTTGTCTGTATGTAGACTATTAGCCTCTCTGGTGACAGAACGTTGTCCAGGGTACAACATAGGAGGTTGTCTGTATGTAGACTATTAGCCTCTCTGGTGACAGAACGTTGTCCAGGGTACAACATAGGAGGTTGTCTGTATGTAGACTATTAGCCTCTCTGGTGACAGAACGTTGTCCAGGGTACAACATAGGAGGTTGTCTGTATGTAGACTATCAGCCTCTCTGGTGACAGAACGTTGTCCAAGCTACAACACAGGAGGTTGTATACACGTCATACCCGCAATGAGATGATGTGATGATAGGTTTTAGGAAGTTGTGGAGCCTGTGTGAGTCCTAACCTAACTCTAACCTATGTATCCAAACCTTGGTAACCGTTGGAAATGTTCCCCTTTCAGGAAAAATACCCAAGGTGCCAGCAGGGAATCGAACATGGGACCCCTAGGTTCGTAGCCAAGTGAACTGACCACTACACCACAAAGCCGGAATTTACAATAGTACAGTATATAGTATGGAGATGCGGTTAAAAAATCATCTGATCTAATGTGTTTAAAAATATTCCATTGCTTAATTAATGTTCATCAAGAAGCTATAATTTCACTTTTCTCTCTTTCGCTGAAGCGGATTCATTTGTTATGGCATCTACATCAATCTGTGAACCCACTCAATATCGTGACTTCATTTCTGTTAAACTTCTACCATAAATTGTAGCCTATCTATTTATTTTCTAGAACTCTGTTCAGGACGGAGGGCGAGGGGGGTCAACATATCTTGGAGCTTGTTTATTTGCCTTCACGCAGGTGAGAATCTAGCTGAGGCTGATAATGACTTATCAGTTCCAAGGTACTGACGAATATACACCATCCAAAATATTACCTTTGTCAAAGTCGGAAAATGGTGGGAGTTTGGGGCGCTTGCTTGCAAAAAATTAAACATGACAAACAAAAAAGGGTATTTTAAAGTTGGCAATATCATCCATTGCCTTCCCTCACATTGCAGTTTTTACCTAGGTACCTTATATTAGTTTACACTGCCTCTGTCATCAAATCTGTCGATCGCTTTTGAAGTCGCTTCTTATAGAGATGAACGGCTGAAACTTTGTAAATATTTTATAACTTGTGTGACAATGCATTCCATTAACATTTGAGCTAAATCCATAACATGGTGCAGCGTGCAGCTATTGCAGGTCATAATAGGCCTGTCGGCTGTCCTGGATTTATACCTGACCAGAATTTTGAACCTCACATTATCCGTTCAAACATAATATACTATTTAAGTTTACATAACTAAAAAATAAAAATCTACAGAAACAAGTTTTTCAAAAATACACCTTATGCCAATAAAATACAAAGTGAGGTAACAACATAGAGCACAGGAGCCCGATGGGACCCTCGGGAGGAGCTAAGGAGGTTAGGCATTCTATTTTGCCACGACTTATATTTTATAGGCATAAGGCATTATTTTGAAAAACTTGTTTTTTTTATATATTTTTAAGTTATTTAGAATGTTGAAATATTATTTGGCGCCAAGATGTCTTTCATAATGTGAGGTAGGGAATTTAAATTAAGATAAATCGCCTGTTTCAGGGTCATGACCCACAAGCTGAAAACAAACACTAGTGATTTCGGGAATTCCCTGCCATTTCACAGGCTCTCCGTTAGTGAAATCATCGCCTATATGTGCTGTTAATAAATTAACATCACCTCCATGGCTTGGACAGTTGCCCACTTCTATATCCGTTGGATGAGGTGCATAAACTCAGTCATAATATGTAATACAACTGCTGGCGTGATTTTTGCTTCCAATCAGACAGCTACCTGTTAGTCACTCTTCAATCAGACAGCTACCTGTTAGTCACTCTTCAATCAGACAGCTGCCTGTTAGTCACTCTTCAATCAGACAGCTGCCTGTTAGTCACTCTTCAATCAGACAGCTGCCTGTTAGTCACTCTTCAATCAGACAGCTACCTGTTAGTCACTCTTCAATCAGACAGCTACCTGTTAGTCACTCTTCAATCAGACAGCTGCCTGTTGTGCATTGTATAAAGTGTAATAAAGCAGTTTCAAACAAAATGGCACCTAAAAAGCCATCTCGAAGCGCGTTTAGAAAGTTAAAAGAAACAGAGAAAAAATTACCGCATCTTTATCTGGAAGATTTGGTGATTGACAAACAAAGAGGAAAACGAGCTCCTTGGAGAGGAATTCAAGCTGTGTTTTTATACCTGAGTGAGGAGGAAGGGTGATAAAATTCCCACGCCGTTGTGTGAGAGGTAGAGAGGAAGGTTTGATCTCTCCACTGTCATGCAAGCGTCATACACTTCATAGTCTCCAGAGGTCTATACCTCAGTTTTAGCTTCTGTGGTGTTGACTGACAGCTCACAGCTGACTTCTGACGGCTTTGAAAAGCTACCAGACCAAATTATGTATCCCTAGGCCAAACCATATGATCTGCAAAAAACATGTCTTTAGCAGTTGTCCCTTCTGACAGTCAAAATTTAGGTATATACCTAAATGTTGACTGTCAGAAGTCAGCTGTGAACTGTCAGTCAGCACCAAAGAAGCCATGGGGCTACTGTACCTTCATACAGCCCTACCAACCCCTAGTTACGTCTCTGTCTAATGAACAGTAACAGAGGAAGAGACGTACCAACTCCATCATGTTGGCAGCAGCTGGTTGGTTGGCAACTCCGCCTTGAGCCACAGACTGCCTCAGTTTGTTGTGAGTATCCAGGATTATCTGCCGGTCCTGACAGGTCAAACCCCCACTCTCTGAAACCAAGCACATTCTCAACTTGGCACCAAGCTGCACAACAGGAATTGCCAGATTATAATCGTGTAGTTTTATTTGTGTACTGCATCTTAATACTAGTTCGGGCTATCTACAAATTTCACATGTCTACACTGCTGGGTAAAGACGTATCTACATGTCTACACTGCTGGGTAAAGACGTATCTACATGTCTGCACTGCTGGGTAAAGACGTATCTACATGTCTACACTGCTGGGTAAAGGATCAGGAAGGTTGAATTTAGAAAACGTGTATCAGCATTCACGTGGAGGGAGAGTGGGAACCTTTTAAGGTAGGGTTTTCTTAATAAACCCCAACGGAGTTCGAACCCTGGCTCCCCTTTAACCAACAAACCAGTCTATTCCGAGAGAGATGTCACGGACCACGTGACCACCGTAGCGTGTATTGGGAAGTATAGGTTCGACTACCGGCTATGCCTAAAATAACTTTCTACCTAAGTAGAGAGGCACACAATTCCGTTTTGATAGGTCTACAAGCTAGTTTCTAAATGTTTTGAATGGTCTACAAGCTAGTTTCTAAATGTTTTGATTGGTCTACAAGCTAGTTTCTAAATGTTTTGATTGGTCTACAAGCTAGTTTCTAAATGTTTTGATTGGTCTACAAGCTAGTTTCTAAATGTTTTGAATGGTCTACAAGCTAGTTTCTAAATGTTTTGATTGATATACAAGCTAGTTTCTAAATGTTTTGAATGGTCTACAAGTTAGTTTCTAAATGTTAAACGAATTATTGTGGGTTGGTCGTATTAAATAAATGAACAAAGATAACGATATAATTATGTGATTAGTTGAAACAATCATCAGAAAGTAGGCTAGTGCTAGTTGTTAATAAAACAGTCACAACGGTGTCATCAGCTATCCGGGTTTTTCTTCAAATACAACCAGGTCGTTTAAAAACTCCACCAGCTCATCCACACATTCGTTGCTTTATAGCATGTAAAAGTTATTAGCTCTTTCACGTGTTCATACGTCAAGTCATGTGATCTGCCTGCAGCTTTCACTCTTGAGAAACAATATTAATAAAACACGTTATTATTGTCGACCGCAGCAAACTATGTTTGTTCTTTCCTCCCAGAATCCGGCTACAAATTAAGATGGTGGTTGGAAGGACATTAATATCATTTTAACATACTATTATTGCTATTTTAAAGGTATTGATAGTAATTTATATCAATCGTGACACCTACAGATAACATCAATTGACACATGAATAAATGAAAAGTAGTTTTAGTAGCTCTTGTAACCGTCATAACGCTACAATAAAACAAGTACTTACCATTAATTCTAATTTTCTTACAATTGGCCAAATTGAAAGTGTCGTTCTCCTAGTTTAGGTTCGTTTGTATGCAATGCCTTGTATAAGATTTTTTTATAAATTGGCAGTTAAGTAGCTTATTGTAAATATATTGTTTTCCGACCATCCTTGTGGGAAATCAGTACCGGGTTCGAGTTCTGCTTGCTTCCCGTCATTTACTACCAACTTACTAAGCATAGTTTTCCCCGAACAAGTCTCGTATATCGCTTTCCCAGGCGTCATAAGCAAGAGCACTATCACCGCGAATAGTCCTGGGTTCGAAGCTGAGGACCCGCTTGTAAATAGCCTTACATCCATGCTGAAACAAAATAAGACAAGTGTTATGTTAAGTATGGACTAGATAAGATTGTGTGAGCTATTGACCCTACTTTTCGAAATATTTGTATTCTTTGTTAGGTGTCACCCTTATTAATTTTTAATTAACTCTGTAACTTTGTTTTACTCTAGGCTCGCTGGCTAGAATCGCCATGTGTAATCTCGCAGGAAATGCGATATAGACTCACGTTTCGTCATCACTGTAGTTCCTGGTGTACTCTCTATTATTATAAAGTGTATGTTAAACATGAACTCATCGCAACCAAGAATAACCGGACCGGATATCTTGGTTTATTAAATAAACTTGTTCAAATTAATTTTCGTTAATTAACTAACAAACTTTCACCATAGTGAACAAGATATGAATAACAAAACTAACGTTTTTCATGTCGAATAAATTTGTATCAATTTCCCATTACGAAACAAAATTTAATTGTCCTATTTTCTTATAAAATCAAACAGTGAATTTATTAAATTAACTTTTGTAATTTAATTTGAGAACTCTAATGTTAATGCCTCCATTGGGTCCCCTTGTTTTAAGGTTGATTTTCGCTTACCCTAATTATAAAAATTCAATTTCGGTTGCTCGACTCCTTTATTTATATTCACGTAACCTGACATTGTTGCGCCTATCCTTGTGTTTGGACTCCGATGTTTCTAGTGTTTAATTTAATTATTTCATTTTGGTTTTAACAATCGATGTAAACGTGAGGTTCGTAACTTTCACTCATAAATGTGATTTTATAAAAAGGTAATTTATCTCTCAGGCAAATTCCATTGTGATCAAAAGTGAAGCACTGTCATAGTTTCAAATACGTAGGTGATCGAGTTTTAAAAAGAAAATTGAATCCAATCAAAGTGAGTTTGACGCTCTGCTCCCCAAAAGTGTGTTGGAAGACATTGATTATTATGATGAATGATGGAATATTTGAGTTGCATAATTTCTCTCTCATTTGTAGTTTAAAAATAATACTGCCAGCCCCGAACTTTGGTCCTCTCTATACGGCCCCAAACAATTGCTCAGTGTGTGAGCTACCATACTAACATTTCTTCACATAAACAAGATGACTGTCTCACTGAAGAGGCTCCCTCTATTGTTGTACGAGGATAAGATCGGCCAACAATGACACTCACAAGTCCTCACTGTCAAGGATAGCCAAACTAAGGCCCTTTCTTCGCAATTACAAGGTCACATTGTTACCCACCTCTCACAATGGATGTATCTTTGAAGAGCAGATACGCACTCAATCTATCGATTGTAATTACCTTCAAGTCGTTTGTTCTAGGCTGCGCAGTGAGTATGCTAATAATGTAACTGCGCAGTGATTGGACTACCATATATATATGGTATATAAATATGAGCTAATCACTATCATCCCCATATATATGGGGATGATAGTGATTAGCTCATATTTAAAAATATTTGAATTGTAATTTGTTTTAGAGGCTTTATACTGCTTATTGATGGTTCAGCCGCACCATAATTCTAGAACAAACTCAACAACCAGAACCCAGACCATTGTTTTACCTTTAATTAACTGAATATATGAATGTTATAATAAATGCATCAAACAAAGTAAAAATGTTAACATTTAGTTTCTATTTCTATAGCAACCTTTGCATGTAAGTAAATCTCTTTTACTTACTGTCATTTTTAAGATTCAGGATTTTATATTTAGGTTTGTAGACAGAATATAGTAACTTAGTGTAGTATTGCGCGTCTGGCTACATCTCTAGTAGATTGGCAAGCACTTAATGTACCGTTCGTTGTCCGAATGTACTAATAGTACATCCTTTCCGTGGAGGCTCTTTCGATTTCCAGCTGAGATGAGGTGATGATGATAGTGAGTATGATGGTGATAATGGTGATAGTAAGTATGATGGTGATAGTGAGAATGAGGGTGTGGGACAACCTAACTTAAATCTAACTAATCAAACCCTGATGACCGTTGGGGTCAGGAAATATACCCAACGAACCAGCCGGGAATTGAACCCAGCATCCCTAGGCTCGTAGGCTGAATTTGACCCGTTTTAAGTTAATATTATTATTTTGTTACTGAAATGAAAATCATTATTTGTTTCTAAGTCAAGAGATATCAGATTTGTTATTTTTTATGAAACGCATCCAGCTGCAACTTACAGTAAATAGTTTAGGTTAGGGAGGGTGAATTTGAAGGAAAGTCACACACATACTTGGAGAGAATTGTACCCGTATTTGCGTGGGAAACAATTTTTTTTAACTCTCAGTGAGCCCGGACTAGATTCGAACCTCGACTTTTCCAAACTAAATTAGCCTGACGTGTCCATCAAGGCGGGGCTCCCTCTCATTATTCTCTGTATTATTATTATTATTATTATTATTATTATTAGTGGAATGGACTCACCTGCCAGCGACCAATAGTTCAACACTCGTCTCGAGAACATTCACATTACTCGCAAAGCGAGGAATTAATTCATTCTTCAATCCGCAATATGGAGATGTATCTATATTCACACAAAATGTATAGTTTCGAAATCTCAACCAACCTCTTGACGTTCTCAAACTAGCTACGACAGACGTGCGGGGACTCGAAATCACCTCCAGACGCTTCGTTCCGGAGTATTCAGTCGGTTGAGACCACCTCTAGTATTCAGTCGCTCGAGACCACCTCTAGTATTCAGTCGCTCGAGACCACCTCTAGTATTCAGTCGCTACGAGACCACCTCTAGTATTCAATCGCTCGAGACCACAGACAATTTTATAGCTTTGCAAGACGCGACAAAAACAAAACAGACAAGGTATACTTTTGACTACGTCTTGTTTTATTTTCTTCAATATATTACCATATTAGTATGGCAATATCTTGTATTGTGTGAGTGTGTGAGTGTGTGAACAGGTGCCTCATATTATATTACCAAACCGGTTACGCTTCCACGCCTGTTTGTCATTAACTGTTCCGACCCGTGACCGCTGAAAGCCGGCGAGCCACGCTGTACAAATGTCAAGTTCACTTAAACTTGGGTCCTCAAATCAGGATCCATCCCTCCTATAACCAAGAGCCATGCCCCCTAGAATCAGGAGTCATCCATCCTCAAATCAGGATCCATCCCTCCTATAACCAGGAGTCATCCATCCTAGAATCAGGATCCATTCCTCCTATAATCAAGAGCCATGCCCCCTAGAATCAGGAGCCATCCATCCTAGAATCAGGAGCCATCTCGCCGTCTCTCTTCCTCTCACTTTGCATTGGCCCAAGATGGTCGGTTACTCTAAGATGGTCAGTTCCCGAAGATGGTCAGTTACTCCAATACGGTCAGTTTGGTCAAGAAATGACCTCTCCGATTTGGTCCAGTAGATAGTTTCTGGACAAGCTCAGTCTGCTATGACACAATTACTTACAATACTAGTATAATATAATTTGCGTATAACCCGAACCCGAACGGGTAGTAAGACGCGGTGCTAATAATAACAACTAGTAATTAGCCACACCAAAGAGAAGCAGCTGTGTTAATAATACCCTACCGCTATCGAAAGTAAAAGTAACCCTGTGAATTGTTTATATTTCTTAGTAATGACCTTGACGATAAATCACGAGTGAAGAAATGAAATAAGTAAAAGTACATTTTATTCTCTATTTTGATAACTCTTGTACCTTATTTGACATTTAGAAGCTATATATAATACAATGTTTTCATGTGTTTTAGAGAATTCGTGAGGTTTTTGACAGATGGCGGTATTTACCCCCAAGGTATGTTTATTATTACCGGTATTTATAAATGAATAGCTAGTCATATCAATATGACATGTTCAAAGATTGTTTCGGGAAGTGTGTGCTGATTGGTTTGTTATTGCCGTATGAACAACCATCATCTCTTGTTGGTTATTTACCAATCATAGGACACACTTGAGATTGTTCCAAGACCGGATCAGGGAATCCCCTCGCTCACTGTTTTAATGAAGGGAACAAATTGCTTTCCCAAATATGTTCGAAAACTGTTTTCAATTTGAGAATTGTTTACAAGGACAGATTTAAATAAATAGTCATTAAGTTGATGTCATAAAATACCAAAATATAAATAGCGCTAACTTAAATTTGATAACATTATTTTGTAAAATGAAAACTACCGATTAAAGTTGATGCGTAGCCATGAGATGAGGTCGTGAGTCTGTAATGGTGGGTAGTGAGTGTTTTTAGTACCGGCACATCATCATCTTGAAACGTACTTATTATCTAACTCTGAGATGTGTGGACAGACCAAGGTCGTAACTGACTAGTAGAGTACCAAGCTGATACCAGAGAATAAACAGTTACTGTTGCTTGTACCTGGTCTCAGCCACTATTTGATGACATCATTCTCAATATCATTGGACACGTGGTTCAAGCCGTTACTCTCTAAATATACTGGATTGCTGAGAACTAGAGTTCGAATCCTGGCCTGTTGGTCAGTGGGTGGATTTAGACATGTTTGACACATGTTCTTCGCTGTGTTTTCAGCCCCTTTACACGTTAATTCTGGTGCTTCCTCAACCTTCTTCATCCCTACCCCCTAGGCTAACTGTTATCATCAACCCTTCTGTCAAACTGAGTATTTTTTAAAACCAAATAAAGCCTTGTTCTAATCTTGGTCTATCAACGAACATGTCATGTTCATGTCACATGATGAGCATTAGTACCGAAGACTCTAGGGTATCACATTAAGATGTGGCCCAAGCTGTATTATCTGCTCACCTGGGATCAGAAGAAATGGTTGAATAGTATTTCAGGTGATTTGGGGTTGGTTTCGCACGCTTTCAGTTTTACTCTGGTTTTCTTACACTCCCATCAGGTAGTAAGTAAGCTACTTGTGCATACTTTTATCAAAATGTAAGTTACATTGTTTTTATTTGTGTCCTTAAATAACTATTTAACAGCATAGATCAATCGATAGTACATCTGTCTTTGTATTTAACGGTCCTGACCTCGATACCCTGCATGGCTGCAAAAAGGTATCATTGGTGAAATGAGGTCTTACACTTTCACAGTGATGAATTAACGGCCGGGGGGGCTGGGTGTTGTGTTCGTTCTAGAATTAAGTTAGTTTATAAGTCTTGTACTTCAGTAATCAGTTGGTTCAAGAAGTTCATTTTAAATATCCATAATAAAATGACAAAATAAATAATTGTGGGTATCGTAATGCCAAAAAATAAAGACCAAGAAAATATAACTTACCTTCAACTGTTTTTTGAAACGTTTGTGTAGTAGAATGTCCAGTAACTTGAGAGAATCCCTGTATTAGAATGTCCAGTAACTTGAAAGAATATCTTGGGTTGGTTAACTCCGACTCTTAGCACGAACCCAAATATATCCAGTGATAAGGTCCCGATAGCAACAAGCACTGTCCTGGCAGCAATAAGCACTGTCTTGATAGCAACAAGCACTGTCCTGGCAGCAACAAGCACTGTCTTGATAGCAACAAGCACTGTCCTAGCAGCAACAAGCACTGTCCTAGCAGCAACAAGCACTGTCTTGATAGCAACAAGCACTGTCCTGGCAGCAACAAGCACTGTTTTGATAGCAACAAGCACTGTTTTGGCATCAACAGGCACTGTCTTGATAGCAACTAGCACTGTCCTGGCAG
Source organism: Timema bartmani (assembly GCA_902151455.1). Classification (NCBI taxonomy): domain Eukaryota; kingdom Metazoa; phylum Arthropoda; class Insecta; order Phasmatodea; family Timematidae; genus Timema; species Timema bartmani. Next base: position 42,947 of record CABFWB010004207.1, read on the forward strand.
CAACAAGCACTGTCTTGATAGCAACAAGCACTGTCCTGGCAGCAACAGGCACTGTCTTGATAGCAACAAGCACTGTCCTGATAATAACAAGCACTGTCTTGATAGCAACAAGCACTGTCCTGGCAGCAACAAGCACTGTCCTGATAGCAACAAGCACTGTCCTGATAGGACAGTCTGTAGACACACCAAGCCAATCAAACGAACGGATATTTACGTCCAATCAGCGGCCAGTCTCCAACAAATGGGCGGGAGCACTTGTCTGTTCCGTCGCAGGTAACATTGACCTAGTCTGAGAGCGAGATAGTACAAGCTCTCTGTATCATTAATATAACATGACTGGTGTAATGTTATACAAGCTGGGGAGCCCTCTAGGGGGTGGATATTGTTACTTGAGGTATTCAATACACAGTCATATCCCTCTATTTACATTCTCCCTCTACAACCACCCTCTAGAAAGGTGGATATTGTTACTTGAGGTATTCAATTCACAGTCATATCCCTCTATTTACATTCTCCCCCTACAACCACCCTCTAGGAAGGTGGATATTGTTACTTGAGGTATTCAATTCACAGTCATATCCCTCTATTTACATTCTCCCTCTACAACCACCCTCTAGGAAGGTGGATATTGTTACTTAAGGTATTCAATACACAGTCATCTCCCTCTATTTACATTCTCACCCTACATCCACCCTCTAGGAAGGTGGATATTGTTACTTGAGGTATTCAATACACAGTCATACCTCGGGAGTTTCAGCCACTCGAGGTTGTCTGGATGACAGCGCATGATCCTATAGTGTGAAACAATTACTAATTACTCTAATTAACACTTCACACCAGTACAATCTCTGACATGTTCCGTGTTTGATACAAGTTTCACTTACGCCCGCATGGTCTACGGCGTCACGCTCGCGACAGACTGAACTGACGATTACGTGGTGATCGTGGCTCTATCTCGGTCGGGTGTACTCAAGGTGGTGTTTCCTAAATTATTTCCCACTCTTTATCCTCGCAGATGTGGGTATACTTCCTCTAAATTCAGCCTTCCTCAACACTAGCACACTAGCTTAATTGCTACGCGAGCGTATAACCCGCAGGAGATGATCCATCTCGTGTGAACAGGAGGAATGAGGAGGTTAGGAGTGTATTCACAAAACATCACCCTCTGACTATTGCATCACAAGTAAGGAGGGCTAAATGCTCGATAGACTTGTCCCACGGAGCATTCACATCATATTAACATAACATTCCTACTAAAACACTACACCGGTATAGCTTTCTTACTTTATTTAGTATTTGTTATATTCACACATATTTAAATATATAGCCTACCTATTTTTAATGGTTCACATTTAATATGTTTACAATTTCCGTGGTAAATTATTTATTTTATTTGTTTGCATCCGCATTTGTTAACTACGCTGTTAGGATATTATATAAAAAGTTATAATTTAGAAGAAATGTACCAGAGTTCTAATGGAAAAAGAATAGGAAGCCAATTAATAAAATGCGCCCTCAGTACATTCGGTATGGATTCGAAACCCCGAACCCCATCGCTGGCAAATCAGCTGAGATAATGTTGACGTTTAGTCTGCGGCCGGGTTTCATCACTGAATGTTGAGTAATTTCAAACTAACACTTGTTGTGGATATCCGGATTACCTTCAAGTCCATCAAGACCCCGCTGGTTTTATAGGGTATCTAGGTTAACATCTACTTCCTAAACATAAAGATGACATCAAACTTAACCTAGGACAATCCCACTTGATACCAAACACTAATCGTAAGAATGAAACTATCTGTCTGAATCAATACATAGCTATTACAATATTCTGGGTAAATAACCAAAGTCGTATACCTTTATACTAATCAAATGCTGAATTGCACAAGTTGACACCATTAGCCCTTTCCATGGGCTCCAAACAATCTCATTCTGGGCACATTATCACAGGCTCCAAACAATCTCATTCTGGGCACATTATCACTGGCTTCAAACAAACTCATTCTGGGCACATTATCACTGGCTTCAAACAATCTCACCATGGACACATTATCACAGGTTTCAATTCAAACAATATCATTCTGGACTCCTTTTATGATGGAATACCGAGAGCTACCATCCAGTGAGATTGTAATGGAATACCGAGAGCTACCATCCAGTGAGATTGTAACGGAATACCGAGAGCTACCAATCCAGTGAGATTGTAATGGAATACCGAGAGCTACCATCCAGTGAGATTGTAAAGGAATACCGATAGCTACCATCCAGTGAGATTGTAATGGAATACCGAAACACAATCTACCGCAGACCAAGCAACAGCTACTTATTGAAAGATGATGTAAAAATGTCAACCTACGACATGATATTATCCTGTTTGTTATCTTTCATTCCTGACTGTACACAAAAACAGACTGGGGAACGTATTTATGTTGGCTCTACCAACGCTTTTTAATAAATGGTTTCTAGCACTGACTCTACACAAATGCTTGTACATTTTTTCTAAATTTTACCCTAACAATACGCAAAAATAAAATACAAAGAGTAAATTTAAGTGGATTGTCTAGCTTGCGTCTTATCTAAGTGGAAGGGGATCAGGTGGGTTGTCTAGCTCACATCATATCCAAGGGAATCAGGTGGGTTGTCTAGCTCACGTCATATCTAAGCGAATCAGGTGGGTTGCCTAGCTCACGTCATATCTAAGGAAATCAGGTGGGTTATCTAGCTCACGTCATATCTAAGGGAATCAGGTGGGTTGTCTAGCTCACGTCATATCTAAGGGAATCAGGTGGGTTGTCTAGCTCACGTCATATCTAAGTGGAAGGGAATCAAGTGGGTTGTCTAGCTCACGTCATATCTAAGGGAATCAGGTGGGTTGTCTACCTCACATCATATATAAGGGAATCAGGTGGGTTGTCTAGCTCACGTCATATCTAGGTGGAAGGGAATCAGGTGGGTTTTCTAGCACACGTCATATCTAAGGGAATCAGGTGGATTGTCTAGCTTACATCATATCTAAGGAAATCAGGTGGGTTGTCTAGCTCACGTCATATCCAAGGGAATCAGGTGGGTTGTCTAGCTCATGTCTTATCTAAGTGGAAAGGAATCAGGTCGGTTATCTAGCTCACGTCATATCTAAGGGAATCAGTTGGGTTGTCTAGCTCACGTCATATCTAAGTGAAAGGGAATCAGGTGGGTTGTCTAGCACACGTCATATCTAAGGGAATCAGGTGGGTTGTCTAGCTTACATCATATCTAAGAGAATCAGGTGGGTTGTCTAGCTCACGTCATATCTAGGGGAATCAGGTGGGTTGTCTAGCTCACATCATATCTAAGGGAATCAGGTGGGTTGTCTAGCTCACGTCATATCTAAGTGAAAGGGAATCAAGTGGGTTGTCTAGCTCACGTCATATCTAAGGGAATCAGGTGGGTTGTCTACCTCACATCATATATAAGGGAATCAGGTGGGTTGTCTAGCTCACGTCATATCTAGGGGAATCAGGTGGGTTGTCTAGCTCACATCATATCTAAGTAATTCAGGTGTGTTGTCTAACTCAGGTCATATGTTGTTGGGGGAATCAGGTGGATTCTGTGAAACTAACAGCTATTGTTCCGATCATTTAAATAAAACTGTATTTCGGTTGGGTTAAACTACATACTACATACTACATACTACATGTAGTTTGGTTACTAAAAGGTCACAATTGTCTGAATTAGTAAGCAGTGAAATAGAAAATAAACGTGTTCTTTGAGACATGATAAATAAAAACTACCATAACCGGTCCCAGATCTTTGAAAAGGTTGTATTAATAAGTAGCTCCACTTTTTTACATAGAAAAATGTTATATGTAGACCTTAGAGCTTAAGCTATTATATGCTTATAGCTAAACACTGGGCTATGGGAGAGCGAGCCTGATAATCCCCTTAGCAATTCTTTTTTGTTTAAGTGTTTTAAATCGTCTTTACATTATATATTTATATATACATAATATCTATATATACATAATACACACATATGTGTATTTATATACATTTTATATGTCTATAACTATATGTTTGTTAATATATTATAGATATATAAATTTATATCAGCACTACCATAGCAAATGTGTTGTTTGTCATATTGAAATTATTTATATATACATACGGTATATATGTACGGTATTTATATATCATATATATATAACTAATTATTTATATAATAACTCATATGACTAGAGTCAGTAATGAATGGGTGCTGAAGGAGTGCGATTTGAAAGGGGATCCAATAGGTCAATGTGAAAGAAGTGTCTTATGTTGGTTCGGACATGTCGAGAGGATGAGTGTGGATTGAGTGACGAAACATATGTATGAAGGTAGAGTGGGTAGATCAAAAGTAAGGGGTAGGTCATGTAAGACGAGTCTAAATGTTGTAGACGAATGAGTGAAACAGAGAATCATTAGAGTTTTAAGTATAAAAGAGCATGTATGACTCAGTGTACGGATGTTGTTGAAGAGAAGGGAGTATGCAAGGATAGGGAAGTGTGGGTAAAGTTAGGGAGGACGGATTAAGTACGCACCTGTTATTTTTTGAGCTGGTTGCACAGTTTCTTACCTTAAGGGAATATCGTGATTAGGTGTGTATGTATGTATGTATGTGTGTTATCCCTGCGGGGGTAACTGGTAGGCTCCTAGCAAAAGTCCATTCTCTGGGCAACACGTGATTAAACACTTGGAAGGAGTGGCCCCAAGCTTAAAAGGGGAGGTCTTGGATTTGTTTTTAACTGTTTATACTTCAAGAAGCTTTTCGGAGTTTTTTTTATGATAGTTGTGACTTTGGACGTTCTTCTGTTCTGTGTTTACATTATTGTGTTATTACTTATTATAGATATATAGTTATAAACTTACGTTTGTTAACTTTCACTGATACACATCAAAACAAAAGCACCTGCTACAATAAAATCCACAAAACTCTAAAGCCCGGTACACACGACACAGCTTTTTGTACACTATCTTGATCACATGAACTGCATACAAATTTTAGCCAATGACTGTTCACATGACATTTGAGATTGCATACAATAGTTGAAAAAAAACATGATGTTTTTGTCCTTTTTTATGGAAAAATAATGATTGAATGATTTGGAAGATATTGGTAATTAATGTAAATAACTTCTTAATCATTCCTAAATATTATGAAAATAATTTTTTTTTATGTTTTAATATTTTTCTAAAGCAGTTGAAAACCTTTGTATTTGGGGTTTAACCTCCTTCAATTATAATTATTTGTTTGTTTTCAAGCATTTAGCTGTTTTTCTTACAAATTTTTTTTTTAAAAAAAAGTAGGTCTAACTTTATAGCAGACGAAGTTTTCGTGTTTACTACTTAAAAGTTGTACAATAGAAATGGCTGATAAGTTTTAGTGTTCACACGACGCCATTTTCAGGCTGCAACTTCTTGTACAACTTTCTGTACAAGAAGTTGTGTCGTGTGTACCGGGCTTAAAGATGTGTAGGCACGGGGTCAGTACCTTGACAATATTAATTTCCCCTTTCATGCCATACCATCCCAATATGTTTTGAAAGGGAAAGAGAGGGGTAGTGACTTCGGTTCTAGTCGTCACCTTTCGGGCAAGAGAAGTTGTAGCTCGGCCGCTTGCATCCTTAGCTTACATCCACAGCTCTTCCCCTTCTCTCCCCTCCGGAATCTATGACGTCACAAATAAGAACTACACTAGCTAGAGCAATGGGATGAAAGTCGGACAAATACCGACTTTCAACCACCATTAGATGGACTAGTGCACGTCTTGCATGCATGTTACGGTCACTGCCATATATGGGATTTTTTTTTTTCAAACCCAGTGATGCTTGAATTACATTTAAATGAGTACCAGGAGAATATTTTTGCAAACATTAAATAAAATAATTACAAATCTTCAATCAAAGGCAAGCAGTGCNTTTTCAAACCCAGTGATGCTTGAATTACATTTAAATGAGTACCAGGAGAATATTTTTGCAAACATTAAATAAAATAATTACAAATCTTCAATCAAAGGCAAGCAGTGCTTGCTTTGCTTGCCCTGACGCGATGCCACTATCATGTGGGTAGGGGTAGGAAAAGGGTTGGCGGGAAGGTCCCGGTAACGTGTGTCGCGGTGAGACGGGAGGAGGTGGGAAGCGAGAGAATTAGGAGACAATATATTCGCACCAGGGTTTGGTAGCCACTGACAAACTGCACTCTCTCTTGTTTGCCTGTCTACCAGCTCTGACTGTCAGAAGCGACCCTAAGAGAAGGTATTTGGCTTGTTAATACCTAAGAGTACCGATCTGTTGTCACAGACCATAACATCTTTTTGTGAAAGTGTTTTTTGATTGTGGAAGAAAGGTGGAGTTGGAAGAAGGAATTGTGAAGTGGGGAGAGTATTAAGTTGTGAAGTAACTAGATCGAGCCTTAGTACACTGTGATGATATACACAAGCTCAGTCAGGCCCGATATGTAATTTGGTGTGTGTGTGTGTGTGTAATATCTGGATGACCTGGAAGAAGAACACAGATTCATATTAGACACTCACTGAAGGATGGCTAAATGATTGCAAGTTTGTGAAAATGATTTATTGACGGATGTCAATTTGGGTCGAGTGGATGGGGTAAATAAGGAATTAAGGAAAGGGCACTAGGACAGGCTGGTTTGGAATTTATTGAGCTGGGTAAGGGACACCTTAACCCAGTCTCGGCTTTTTGTACATCCTTTGCTCTCAAGGGTTGTACTGCTCTAGGTTTCGAACTGTGTTTCCCTCCAACTCTTGGGTTTTGGTGTAGAATCTTCTGTTTCTTTCTACAAAGATCTCCCTTAACGTCTCGCTCCCAGTCTCAGCGTGGATAAATGCGTTGTTCGTTCTTGTGGTGACTCCCAGTATGCACCTGAGTACCTTGTTTTGGACCACCTGAAGCTGACTCAAAACATTTGGCGCCGCATAACTCCACGATTCACAGGCGTAGATGAGTAGAGGAAGGACTAGCCTCCTATAGAGAAGTTTTGTTGCGGTATTCAGCATCTGGCTCTTGAAGAGTCCGTAGTTCCGGACGAAGGCCCCCATAGTTCTTTTCCTCGAGTTCTCAACGTGAGGTTTCCAGTTGAGGTGAGAGTCCATTATGACACCGATATATCTAAATTCGTTAGAAAAGGGGATGTCTTTACCCAGGACACTAAACTGCTCCGGTGGCTGGATCCTCCTTTTAGCTATCCTGATAACCGTGGATTTTGCAGGGTTTACCTTATTCTCCACTTTTCCAGCCAGTCGTCGAACTGGTCCAGGAATCTTTGCAGATGTTTAATCCCGTACCTGATGTTCCTGTGTGAAGTGAAAAACAGTGTGTCATCCGCAAATAGCCTGACACTTATTTTTTGGTATCTAGGGATGTCGGCAACATAAATGCTGTACAGAAACGGTGATGGGCAGATCCTTGCGGCACTCCCGCTCTGATGTGGTGTGGGGATGACCTCTTGCCTTCCATTTTTACCCTAAAGTAACGACCTTGGAGGAAGCTTCTTATCGTGTGGATGTGTGTCCTAGCGAAGGTGAAGTCGATCATCTTTCGTAGGAGGCCAGCGTGCCAGACCCTATCAAACGACTTTTCAACGTCCATAAGAACCGCAAATGTTATTTCCTTCTTGTTGAAGGCCTCTGTTGTCTCTTTTACTAAACTAGTGATCGGGTGTACTGTGGAGTGATGGCTCCAGAAACCAAATTGAATATCAGGAAGTATTCCGTTTTCCTGGGCAATCTGTTTTAACCTTTCAAGAATGATTTTCTCGTAAACCTTACCAAGACAGTTGAGTAAGCTGATGGGTCTCCTGTTCTGCGGAAATTTGGAGTCTTTGCCTGGCTTCGGGATAGATATTACATCTTCCACCTTCCAAGCTTCCGGAAAGTAGCCCCACCTTAATGCGGCAGCAAATATGGAAGTCAGGAGTAGAGTGATTCTATTCGGAGCATGGCACAGCATATCATTGGGTACTAGGTCCGCACCCAGGGATTTCTTCTTTTTTAGATGCCTGATAGCCTGTTCTACTTCATGTCTAGACACCGGGGGTGGTAGAACCAGTATAGGTTCCTCGAGGGATAGCTTCACCTCATCTTTCAACTCTCTTGTGAAGTTCTCATTCTGGGGCTCGATGTTCGCCTTGAATTGATCTTCCAATGATTAAGCTATAGCATCGGCTTTGGCTGCGGCTGTATAAGTCATCCCATGACGTCCGTGAATGGCCGGAGTTCTAGTTTTCAAGTTGTTCCCTTTAAGTTGTTTGGTAATCTTCCACACACTATCACCACTGTTGACGGTTTCCGAAATGTACTCGTTCCAGCGGATCAGTTTCAGCTGTTTCGCTCTACGGCGAACTTGGGCCCTTAATCGGTTGTATTATGCCCGACTGACAAACTGTGCGAGGAATCAACGTGTTATATACCCTCCACTGCTGGGAGAGAAGGGAAGCTTCCCATTGGTGCGTGAGAACGGGAGAGAAAGTGTCCACCAAGTGGGCCAATGAAATAGAGAGGAGAGTTCTCATTGGCGCGGAGTAAAGAGGTTAGTGCCTCGGGCAGTAGAGAAGGTGTTTGGCGCGGTCTGTGCAAGACTGGAGGAAAGACCCAAAGGGCCGAACAATGAGGCACAACATGTGTAATAACACAACTAAACGAGAGATATGTTGTCTTTCATCTTGAAAATTGTTGCTTTAATTAATTAATTGCTTTTTTCAATATAAATAAAGTTGAATTGTTTGCCAATTTAATTATGATTATATTATATTTACGTTTATTAATACAAATGTATTTATAAATTAAGAAATCAAATATTTATTTATAGATATAAAAACCATCACTAGGATGACAATGTTTATATACATCAACACTGTACGTCTGTTACTACAACCGTTTGTTAGTTACCGTATGATTCAACTCACAAGCTTAGAGTCAGCCAGACTTAGTCCAGGTAGCTTCACACAATTATGGCAGCCACCGCAATTTCTAACATCCTGAATGAATAACCAAGTTATCTGAACTCTATCAAATATCTAGAAACAAAGTAAAAACCTTTTCTAGATTTAATATTAGTTTTATCTATCTATGTTTAGCATTTTTAAATTATTGGGATTTTTTTCAGCGGATGCTTTCAAGGCAAGATGGAAAGACCCGTGAGACACTTTTTGCAAGGAATTCAAGAAAAAAAAAAGCCGCTCTGGTGAAAATTAATCATTAAATAAGTCAAATACAGTAAATTAATATAGTTTCATTTAATTACCTAATTGTCAACATGAATCTCTCCTCTGTTGATATAGGATGTTGAGAACTAGTTGCACTGTACACCATTTAATCTTTTATTGCATTCATAATGTAATCAAATGTGTTAGGAAGCATCCATGGAACAAGTCGAATCATTTTTAAACTCTTCAGATCAATGATGAGATTTATCCTCTCCAATAAATAGCATTTATTTCAGATCTTTTCCATTTAGCTTTTTGTAATTTGTTGTTACTAAACATTTTTGAAATACACTTTGGGGAAGTAATCGCTCACGTTTTACTAACGACAATTACTCATGGCTACTGATGTAAACTCTTGTTGATCGATTCGTGTATTCGCTGTATTCTGGGAAAATTTACAATTAGAATATTAAAATTAATCATTTATATCTACATGTATATTTATTCACAATTTAAACATAAGTAGATACAAACATTTCCAGGCAATATTGTATTTAAAAAACAGAATTTGATTAAGGAAGAATTTACGACTCAGGACTGGCCTACCCAGAGAATACGTCACATGTGTTCATACACATGTGTTGGAACCACAGAGAATATGTCCTTGAGAAGTTCAGTCAAACATAACCTTTCAGGAGTGTGTGGATGTGTGTGTGTGTGTGACCAATGAAGACGTACTGACGTCTTAAGTCAGGGTTTCTCAAACTGTGAGACGCGAGGATGTTCCAGGTGAGCCGCCACATCGTTAAACTGTTTGTTCATAGAAGCAAATACCTTAATATTGGACAAAGACTATTTTTCGTGCGAAAAAGCGAGAGTGCTGCGCTCTACACGGCCCTGTGTTGCGAACCGTGTGAATTAACGTGGGCGGAAATGGGTAAATGATTTAAAATTGTTATTACTATCGCAAATAATATGACCGGCGGTATCTTTGTAATATATAATTGCTACAATCACAGCAGAAAATTAACATTCTTATCCGTTGTAAACAATAACACTAATATTTCTTTTTGTTTGTATTAATTGTGTATTTAGTAAGTAAGATAAAATGACTCTTTTACACTTAAAGGTCCAGTTCAATTTGTTTTAGAATAATTTTGGAATAGAAGGAGGCCATGTAAAAACATACTTACGTTTTAAGAAAAAGGCTATAAAACTATTATTAATAGCATAATTAATATTAATTGTAATTATGAGTCAATTATAATTATTTTAATTAAATAATAGTTAACTATGATTAAATTATAATTATTTTAATAAGTTATAATTATTATTAATTGTATAGTATGATTATACATATTTAACTTTTCATAGGTAGGTATTATCTCTCTATTTTCACGTATTCATACGTAAAGTCATGTGATCTGTAGCTGTAACTTTTTATAGATATAATTAATATTGACTGCAAAAAGTTTTTTTAAAGATTCTCCCTATGGCAATTGAACTGCAGTAAAGTAAAGTGTATGCACACACAACCTAGGAGTTCGTGTGAAACATTTTGACTATCAGAAGCCATGCTTCCCTTTCCCACCTCTAGAAATAGTTTTAGTTGATATACCCATATTTCACATATTGTATATTAAATATTTATGAACCGGCTTAGGTGGTCACATGGTCTAAGGCACTGCTCTCGCAGTAGACTGGATTACCAATGACGGGGAGATGTTGATTTGAATCCCAGTCTGTACTGAGGATGGAGTTCCCTAAACAGTTTTCCAATCTCCCTCCACGCAAATACTGGTACACTTGCTCTAATTCAACATGTCTTATTCCTAACATGTTAGTCTAGTTATCTCGTTGCGTACAGCCCGGAAAGGTGAATGAAACTCGGTGTCGTAACACAATCAATACATTTTAATACAATCATGTCCTAAGATTGCCAATTTTAAGACCTCCCCAAAATCAAATTCTCCCTACGTCCATAACTCATTAAAAAATAAACTCACTGATATGAAACTGACTGAGCGAGGAGGGGAATCCCATTTCACCTCCTTTAACTCATGTCCACAATTCCATACCAGACCGTCCGTTTTATCATTTATATTAAGTTATCTCCAATGCATACAATTTTAGTGGAAATTTAATATTTCAATCTCTGCCAAATTCTAAAATTCACAAAGTTAGAAAAAAGATGAACTTTCCCAACCCTTTGCAAATATATTCTGTAAATAGTTGACATTTTACATAGACGAGATTTGAGTTTCGCGCTTAGTATGCAACACCGCGCCGCTAGGTAGCAGCACTCTAGTTCTTCTGACGTGTTATTACTATAGGACTGTCCAGTATTAGTATCAGAAGGTATTTGATGAAAGGCTTACTTTGAAAAATAGGTTATAAGTAGCTTTTTGAAACCTGGAGACACTGTTTTTGTCTTGCAACATTTCAGTATCAGCAGTATAAAGATTGTTTCACATGTTCACCGAAAAATAGAAAGCAGAATCTGTGCAGTAATTCACACGCTTTAAGTTGACCCATGATGCATTTCAAAGCTTTAAACCAGCTGACTATCAAGATATTTTATTTTCTAGAGGCTAAACATATATTTTAAATCATTCTCTCGATGGATATTTTCACAACGGACAACGAAGCTGTCTGCTAGCTTCAGGCTGTGGAGCGCATGCGTTGTTAAATGCGTCTCTGGCGGCTACTGAACACGTGTTTGTTCATGCTAGACTACACCCAGCTCTGGTGGTTACTGAACACGTGTTTGTTCATGCTAGACTACAACCCAGCTCTGGTGGTTACTGAACACGTGTTTGTTCATGCTAAACTACACCCAGCTCTGGTGGTTACTAAACACGTGTTTGTTCATGCTAACCTTTTTGATTTATTTTCCAAGTGAAACTTGTATTTTTACCTCTCCTTTCCCCCGCTCTTAATGCTTACCTCAATAGTTGTCAGTAAACATTCAACGACGTGTTTTAGTCATGACCTTGAGAGCAATATACTCCTCTGTAGCTTGATCTAAGCCAGGGAACTAAACTCTATAAATGATGAGACACAAAACCTCTCTATCTGGGAATATAATCACGTGTCACAAGAAACATATTTTTGGTCAAGTTGTTAACTTACGTCAGGTATATTATCACTTGAGCCAATGTTCTACCTTGCAATAGTCGTGTTCTTCTCAATAGCCGCTTCTTCTCATTGTTTATTGATTCACCTTAAGTAGACAGGGTATACGTTCGTCACAGGAAAGTTGTTTAAAAGTACTGTGGACCAACTGTATCTTCAGAAGACTTTAATACTTAGTTTTTATAAACTTTCTTATTTTATAAAGTCTTGATATTTTGAAAGTAATGTGTACAGTCCGTTGAAATAAATGTTTATACTTTGATGTATCCGTCAAGTCTGGTTTATAGGTTTAATCTAAGAGTGCTTATTGAAATAACTACTTCTTATGTGGTATGTGTTTTATTATAATAAATGTTTTAGTTCCATATTTTTTAAAAGTTATTAAGGCCGTAAAATAAATTTAGTAGCAAGAATGATAATAATTATGAATTATAAGGAAATATCCAGCTGGTAATGATGTATTAAGTTAATTTGATGGATATTTATATTGTTAATGTGTATAAACTAGAAAATGTGTTTATATTCTCGCGTTTACAAGCCAAATAAGATAGTTTGGGATTGATGAATTGGAAGCTATGCAACACTTTGTAGCTTCCTGACGAGAGAGTAGCCTACCTGGCTACAGCAGGCGCTCCTAGAAAACAAACCCGTCTCTTCGCGCATCAAATGGTACACTTACATACTCACATACGAGTACATATAGAGAAACAAATACAAGTAGATGTACACATCTAAGTACATGGACCTGTACACATCCAAGACCAGAGTGAGACACAGCTGCATTCTTCCTCTCTTTCTCTCAGGGAGAGCCAATCGATGATTTGGTCCGTGTAGACTGTAGAAAGATGACCCACTTGTTGAGTGGGCTGAATCCCCCGGCGTAGACACGAACTTAAGTTCCCTCGGTATGGAACATAACACATGTTCAATGGTTAGTCCTAGTAGAACAAGTGGTCAGGAACAGGAGCTCGTACTAGTAGGACAAGTGGTCAGGAACAGGAGCTCGTACTAGTAGGACAAGTGGTTACGAACAGGAGCTCGTACTAGTAGGACAAGTGGTCAGGAACAGGAGCTCGTACTAGTAGGACAAGTGGTCTGGAACAGGAGCTCGTACTAGTAGGACAAGTGGTCACGAACAGGAGCTCGTACTAGTAGGACAAGTGGTCAGGAACAGGAGCTCGTACTAGTAGGACAAGTGGTCAGGAACAGGAGCTCGTACTAGTAGGACAAGTGGTCAGGGACAGGAGCTCGTACTGGTAGGAAAAGTGGTCACGGAACAGGAGCTCGTACTAGTAGGACAAGTGGTCAGGAACAGGTGCTCGTACTAGTAGGACAAGTGGTCAGGAACAGGAGCTCGTACATGTAGGACAAGTGGTCACGAACAGGAATCAGTTCATTTTAATACGGCTGTGGTACAATTAACGAATGAATTCGAGGAGCTTGGTGTAGAATTGTTTAGTCTTACTAATTTGTTACCAAAATCGCATACCAGAAGGAACCGCTCATTTTTAAATTTTGGAAGTAGAATTTTGAAAATTGTTTTTGGAACTTTGAACTCTGATAGTTTAAAATCAATAGATAAGAAACTTGAACATTTGGAACAGTTGAATGATGACTTACTTGTTGTTGAAGAGCTTGTAGGATCGTGTCACTAATAACACCAAATTTTCAAGAAAATATTTGAATTGAGTAGACTTTTTATAAAAAAAAAAGTATTCATAATGGATGGCTGTATTCTGTGAGTAAGGCAATTGATGTAACTTTCAGGTGTAAGAGCTCAACAGACGTGGGGTAGCCTGTGACATTAGCCCTCAACCGTTCAGGTACCATAAAAAATGTTTCATCATGTGACTTAATTAGCAATTACTTCAAGGTGTTGGGCCATGGTTGACCCATGGTTGACTCATTGTTCAATTGAGTAAAAGGGTCAACTTTCTAGATTATATCTTCCAAATATCAATAAATTGTGTTCAAGGGAAAAGCTAAATATTTCCACATTTGATCTTAAGTCCTACCACCTGAGTGAAGTAGATGATTATGTGAACAGCTTAGGACCTTCACTCAGCTACAAAGAGCTGATCGACAGTATCAAGGATCGTCAAAGCACCCAAGTACCGAGAACCACAATTGTGTTAAGTACTACCATTCCAGTTAGTTATCCTGCTCATAGTCAAGAAGTACCCGCCATCTTGCCGAAGAGAAGCTCGTGTGGAGGTGGTCACTTCGCCACTGACGGATCACGTGAGTGTCACTAAGGTGGCCGTCTCAGCTGGCCGAAGTCAAGTAGCTGGTCATTGTAGGAACAAAGTAGTATGGTATAACTAGTTAACTTCCTAGTTCATCGTCAGTTGGGGGACTTAGAATTTTAACATTTAGTTTTATACAGGGTGTGTTAAGTGTCTAGCTCATTGTGTTAATGGTTACCCATTTAAAATTGAGGGAGTGATGTGAAGCTCTCAACTTAGTGATTTTATTCTCACCGAGATGGGTATCCATTGTAAGTATATCCCGTCACCAGTGGCTTGTGATTGGTTTGTTTAGCACCACGTCTTACTACTTGGTCAGGTTATGCACCTATGTACTAATTACACCAAAGGGTTAGGGAGTAGGAAGGCTTAATTTAGAGGAAGAGTACCCGCATTTGAGTGAGTAGATTGGAAAACCATTTAGGAGAATCCACCATCAGTGCACCCAACCGGGATCGAACCCCAATCTTCCCATCTTATGCAGTCTAGTCCAACATGAGATAGGCGTAGCTTGTGAGTGTAGAATCAGGACTTTGAGCAATTTCCTGTCAAAGTGGCACGCAAGCCGGTCTAGTTAATACAGCAATACATCTGTCTCAGGTATCACGTGAGTTTATGACGGTTAGTAGTTAAATAATGGAAATATCAGTTTTTAAATTAGAAATAACATTTATAAAACACAACTTAAAAATAAGAACAGCACTAAAGTCAAATGTGACAACAATCAAATAAAAATCTAATAAAAAATAGTTAAAATGGTTTCAACACTCGTGTTTTTAAGGACATTAAAATTACATTTTCAGGTTGGCTTCTTTAACCATCACTTAACATTATTGTACACTGTTTTAATAAAAAGTTAATAAAATTGACGTTTTAATAAACTAATTTTTTCCCCAAAATATGCTTCAGTAACTTAATTTACCATAAAAGAAAATGTAAGAATCATAAACAATTATAAATTTAAAGTGTTTTGTATATCGTTTATTATTCCTTAGAGTAATCGTGCATGATCACATCTTCTGTTGCATTTCCATTCCTCTATGCGCAGTTGCACATGCGCATTGTACAGGCGCTATTTAAACATTATTTTACTGAGAAATTCACTTCAATTCAATTTTTAATGCTTATAAAAGTTGATGCTGATACTTTAAAATTATAAATAATATGACTAAAATAATATTTCTAGCAAACAATATGAAATAGTAAATGATTTTTTAATATAAGTGGTAAGTTTGGTAAAATATGTATTGAAATAAATAAGATTAACATTAATTTTAAACAGGTTAACCACCATAATTCTCTAACTAAATAGTAACTAAACTAGAGCTAATTTTGTAGCTAAACGTATTATTTAATACGAGTTTTAAATATATTAGGTTTGAAAATATTTAATATGATAATATATTTTTGATATTACATTTTTAATTTAACATAAATTATTATTTTAGAAAGGGACCACATAAAAATAGTAGAAAGAATCATTCATTTATTTAGTAATCTTCTTAGCTATTTTTATTTTCATTGTTTTGTCATACAAGTAGACAACTTCAATCAAGTATAATTCAAAATGGACGAAAATATTGAATACATTTACCGGTTGAAAGTGGTTTTAAAGTTCTATTACGTTACTAATGTGAAAATTGAAATTAATTTTTAACAATTTGTTAAGCAACCGAATGATTTTTAAGTGGGAATGTTGATATTATCTTAATTAAATAGACTATGCTTACTATTGTGTTTTAAAAATATATTATTAAGTACATCAAGTGGAAGCTCGAAAATGACAAGCCTACAAAACTTTCGATCTCGATTTCGAACTTAAGCGACAAGCTCGTCTCGAAGCTCGGAATACGAGTACTAATATTTTGTCCATGATTTCCATGAGGTCGTATCCCCAAAGACACACAACATGAGCTCGTGAATGCTCCACTTGGTCCTTTATGATATTGTTTTGGTTAAAAATGCCCCTAAGTCATGTACTGTACATTTAAAATGACTATTGCCTTAGTATAGCCAGATTTAAGTCCCAAATAAATAACTAAGAGAATATTTTTTTTTATGTTGGGTGCCTTCAATGATACATTTTAATTTGTTACAGTTAAATTTTATTGCAGAAAATTACATCGAGGTTTGCTTCACATTTACCTTGTCATCTCTCTCACACACACATGATTATAGTATGTATACATATGTATAACTTATGATACTCTCAACTTTCAATGAATTACAGGATTGGCAAGCGTCACGTTGACAAAGTTACTATACAATTATTACTTAACATATTACAATTATTAACATTACACTTTGTCACGATATATATTATATTATAATATATTACAACATTGGGCCACTGTTCTTCACATATTTTAAATATTTATAATAATAGTATTTATATTTTTCAATATGTATGTAACTTGAAAAATATTACAGATACGTTGTTGTCTTACATGTAGTACTTATTTCATGTACATACAAGCAGTATAGAAGCAGGCTTATTAATGTAAGGTATTGCCTGCCCAAAAACATAGCTTCCTAAAGGAAATTTCCCAAGAAACGGCCTGTAGTATCTATAGACTAGTTGCCACGAACCAGACGTACGAGTCAACAAGATCAAAGCAAAATGAAAAATGAGGTAACATTATTTTATATCTACCAGAAGGCTTAAAGATTTCGTCTTTAAAACAAAATCCGTTTCAAGAATGTTCTAGAGTAATATGATTATTTGTATGGTTAAACATAATTTATTTGTATTACCATATGATATAAATGACAACTTTCTAAACTAACAAAAAAAACACTTAGTATAAAGTAATTTCTATGTATTTGGTCAATTTTGCCTGAAAATATCACATGATATTTAATTAATAAAATGCCTCCACCATACAATTTAAATTTATCTTGTATCGTTGCAATATTTATAATGTTTTTTATTCAATATATCAGTCGTGATATATTTCAGTTAAGGATCTAATACAACACCAAATTCATGTTTTGTATGTATAATTGAATCATGAACAAAATACTCAATTTAGAAATTTTACAAAGGTTCTGAAAACTTGAATAATCCTGAGCATTTCCTCAAGTTAGAACTTGTTTTGTCTTTTTTAAATCAATATATATGGGAACATGTAATATTGTTTTAATTATTGTAGAGCTCAGATATCAAATACGGGCTAAGATTGTGCTCGCTCATTGACACAACCTTTCACTGATATTTTGAACTCGCTAGAAATATGTTTCATCTGGATTTGACAGTTTTTATTGGTTAGTAACATCACTGAATAACAAAAATGTCAACATTTAAAAAGGAGTAACTAATAATCTCGCTAGTTTTAAATTTTACGAAAACTGTTTTTATAAAATTAATAAATTTTGTTTGTGATTACGGTAAAAATCAGGTTCTGAAAATTATGTGAATGAGAGTTGTATGTAAATTATTTTACAAACGCACAAGATTATTGTTAAAAACTTAAACTAATTAAAATGCCTTCCTCTGAAGTTTACATGGGGTCATCAAACCCCCACAATGGCGTAATGCGAGTACTTACGATATCCAAGTTATTTTAATGTTAACTATGACTTCAGTATGGTTTACATTTAATTGTCCTCAATATATCATTATGCAATATTGCAGGCTATTAGGATTCTGATAAAAATACATTTATATTTGTTTATATTGTAGACCTTATGAAAAGTTTGCAGTACTATACGAGAACATACATTTATTTTAACACACAAGCGTACATACATGTTTGTAATTTCTGACATTAATTGCATTAAATTAAAAGGAAACACATTATTTTAAAACGTATCTTCCATCACAACCAATTTTATCAACCTTGAGTTCTAATTAGATGAACAATAGTTTAACCTTGAGTTCCAATGAGATGAACAATAGTTTAAGCCTTGAGTTCCAATGAGATGAACAATAGTTTAAACCTTGAGTTCCAATGAGACGAACAATAGTTTGAACCTTGAGTTCCAATGAGATGAACAATAGTTTAAACCTTGAGTTCCAATGAGATGAACAATAGTTTGAACCTTGAGTTCCAATGAGATGAACAATAGTTTAAACCTTGAGTTCCAATGAGATGTTTATTTGTTACATATGCTGTACACTGATTGATTGACGCATGCGCAGTTGATGTTGAATTGTTGTACAACGAGCAAGATATGGTGTAGTGAAGGTAATTACGCGAGTGCAGCTTAGCTTTAATCTAACATACGTAGGCCATTGCTATCATACTTAAATAAACAATTAGGCCTACTTTAATTATAATTTAGAGCCTTCAAACCGGGGAATGGTAAGTGCGGCTGACATGCAGTGATGATGTGATGTTTACCAACTTAGAGCTGAATCTCAGAATGATTCCCACCATTAAGTGTGTGATTTTCAACTGTTTCTCCAGTCGAGTAAGGGAACAATTCCTCATTTTGATCGAGCCATGTTAAAAGGATTTATAAAAGTAATACCGGGGCTTGGCGAGCGAAATACTCTTGTAAATCAATAATAAGAAGTATTGATAAATATTTCATAAGTAGAAATCCGTTGAGCATAGTCTTACAAAACTATTGTTTCATTATTTGGAACATTCATATGATTCAGTTAGAAAGCAAACATTTGACATCCCAAGTTACCTCCCCACACTTGTTAGCTATTTTATAAAACTACAATCTAACTTGTTCACAGAAAACTGTGTAAAGACCAGTATTATTATTATTATTATTATTATTATGTACATTTCTCAAGTTATAGAAGACACTTCCTTGACTAAGTCTAAAAGAGGAGTAGAAAATTTGTGTAGATCTGCTATATTGATTTTGATAGAAATACGCGTATTTCATATTGATATGTGTGTATATATGATATGTCCATGTGTGTAGAAATATTTAATATTGATATGTGTAGATATGCTATATTTATATGTGTGACAGACAATATTTTACATTGATATGAGTGGAAATATAGTATATAGGCCTTTCAATCTCTGATATGTCCTTGTTAATTAGTTTATTATGATATGTCAACTAAAAGGTACGGATTCACGGTTCATTCAAAGCATTTACCGCATGAAGAACAATCATAATAGTAGAGATATAATCGCTATATTTAGGATTTCTTCAAGTAGGCCTCTAAAAGCAATATCATGTACATTTGAAAAGAATGAAATATATACAAAATAATAATTGATAAAACCTTGTAGCCCTTTTGTTTGAAAACTTGCCCTAAAACTGAGCCTTAGCTAAATAATATTTTAAAAACATATTTTCGAGGTTTACTATTCAGCTAATGAATCATTCACACAAAAACACATTACACATCACAATTTTATATTTTTTAGAGATGCATTCCAAATTTTTTTGAAATTCAAAATGTTCATTTGACATATTTCTAACAAATTTAATAAGCTCTCATCATTATAATAATAACAATCCAAGAACCGGCACTATCCTGATTTTTAGTCGAAGATATTATGTGGGAGCTGTGATTCTCTAGATATTATGTGGGAGCTGTGTATTATTAAAACTATTAATTCAATAAAATGTGTTTAGGCGAAATGTTTGAAAAGCATACCTCAATAAAGATACCACTAATAAACATTAAGTCAATGTCACATACAAATTGTCTTGTAAGTGACTCAATAGACCCACTTGGCTACACTTGTATGGAAGTAACTCAATAGACCCACATGACAAGAAAAGATGTCTAGAACGTAGCTTAATCACAATGATAATGCTAGAATTCACTTTAACACACACTCACAATAAAACTGACGCACAAGAAGCTTTGTATGAACACGATAAAGCACCCTATGTGGTTTTTTCCTTATGATTATCATAAAACACTTAACAGAACCTTATGTTTAGTTTATATATCAAAGTGTTGCATTCTGTGTGCTTAATAGGCCTAAGATAAATCTGTTATGATTTACACAGTGGCAGAAAATAACCAGTGCTCGAAATGGACCGAGACTTCTTGGTTCAAGCTCTCATACCATAACACAACTAGTGCTCGAAATGGACCGAGACTTCTTGGTTCAAGCTCTCATACCATAACACAACCAGTGCTCGAAATGGACCGAGACTTCTTGGTTCAAGCTCTCATACCATAACACAACCAGTGCTCGAAATGGACCAAGACTCCTTGGTTGAAGCTCTCATACCATAACACAACCAGTGCTCGAAATGGACCGAGACTTCTTGGTTCAAGCTCTCATACCATAACACAACTAGTGCTCGAAATGGACCGAG
>CABFWB010004208.1:0-33987 GCA_902151455.1 Timema bartmani
CAGGGCTATTTAGTAATTCATTTGTTGGTATTATGACCAATGTTTACTCTTTAGCGTAAGTTCTAGTGATCAGACATTGATACAAAATAATTAAACTATAATAGGAAAGCTAAATTTATCAAAAAGTTTTGTAATATATATTTATTATATCGATTGAAAAATGTAAATATTCACAGATCATCACTATACAACTAGTACAAATCACAGATCATACTCGAGAATGAAGATGTTTGGCTCGAGTTGTTACGTTAAGTTACTTGAATCATGATCACACATACGTTAAGTTAACTTTAAGTAAACGTTACGTTAAGTTGATCGTGATCCCGGCATTATAAACTAACTTAAATCTAGAACAGACACTACTACTAGTCTCAAGGCCGATTCAACACCATGAAAAGTGCAAGCCCATATTTCACCCATGGTGACTACTTTTTCGGCCATTGTCCGGGAATTGAACCCGAGAACATTAGCTAAATAAGCAGACACGCTGTATTTTGTATTTCTTATCTAAACACGGCCGACACATTTAATTAGCTTGTAAGTTGTGTATAGTAAGAATGTTCACAGAAATTACACGTTTAATACCTCAAATTAAAATCTAAAAGCATTTCGTCTCCGTCAATAGGAAATTGCGACTTAGAAATAGCTCTGTATACAAGAGCCAGGGTTTGAACCCTTCATCGCCCGCCTTCCCCCCACCATAATATTAAGATTTAAAGTGCAGCCGTTACACTTGGCGTAGCGATGTTTTTGACCTCGGACAAAAATTACCGCGGCGCCGCGACGCGTCGAGAGGTCAGCCGGGCGCCCTATTGGCTCGACGCCTCGCCCTCATTTTCCCCGCAGTGCTTACAGAGTCGGCGCCCCGACGCTACGAGACGTCGAGTCTGCACACACATGTATACAGTACCACAGAGAAGGAAGAAAAGAAATGACCAAGGGGCCGGAGGTGAAGTTTCGTCCGGCCTGCGCTACCACATTAACAGAATGTTTCCCCCCCTTACTGTTCTACGCACATTTAGGGGAAATTTAATCACAACGATCGCATTAGTAAAAGTGCGGACGCACTGGGATTCGAACCGTGTCCTCTGAATGGAAGAGTCGATGAGATGATTAGATTAAGCTTGAGTTGTCTTTCGTGGACTGCGAAGGCTCCGATGAACAAACAGTTCTTGGCACTAGGTGGTTAATGCTCTTTTCAACTCTTGAAAGTGAATTATAGAGGCTTTCAACTCTTGTAAGAGAATTATAGAGGCTTGTCAACTGTTGTAAGCGAGCTATAAAGGCTTTACAACCCTTGTAAGTGAGTTATAAAGGCTTTACAACCTTTGCAAGCGAGTTATAAAGGCTTGTCAACTATTGTAAGCGAGCTATAAAGGCTTTACAACCCTTGTAAGCGAGTTATAAATGCTTGTCAACTCTAGTAAGCGAGTTATAAAGGCTTTACAACTCTAGTAAGCGAGTTATAAGGGCTTGTCAACTCTTGCTTTCCCTTGCATGCTGACAAATCTAAAACAAGTGTCGGAGTTTCTACCAACGTAAACGTTAGCGATACTGCGAGGTTCAAGCTTTTAAATTTGCCGATAAATGTCAGTAAAATTACGCCTAAAATTGTTTCGGCAAAGATAAGCTTACTCGAACCAATAACCCAAATAAGACAGATCTAAGTCGATTGATTCTAATTACGTCAAAAAAAAAAAGAAGGGTAATTTAGTTTTTAAAAATATAGAAGGGGGGGAAGTCAGTAGAAATATTTTTTTAAAAATAATTTGTCGACTTAAAATGAATTGGACGTGTGACGATTATTTAATTGGTACTGACGTCATTAAGAAAAAATAATGAATGCTATACAACGATTTTCGTAGAAATGACTGTCTAAAGAGCTCATTTAAAAATATTATTATTATTTAGCACCACGTCTTTCTAACCGTTCGGGTTATACTAATTACGCTAATGGATTAGGAACTGGGAAGGTTGAATTTAGAGGAAGTGAACCCGCATTAGCGTGGAGGGAGAATGGAAAACCATTTAGGAAAAACGACCCCCAGTTCACCCTACCGAGATTCGAACCTCGATCTCCCCGTCCTCGGCGGTCGAGCTCAACACGACTAGCGCGTTAGACCAACTACGCCACCGAGGCGGGTTAAAAATACTATTAAAATACTACATTGTGGCACGAAAACAGGGCTTTCAGATGTCCCTTCATACCAAGATTAATGTATATTAAGCACTTCCTTGTTTAATATGATAAAAAGTAATGTTCGCTGTGAGCAGAGCTCACTTTTTAAGGTGGGTGTGTAAACCCAGTTTTTTTTGCAGTTTTCATAAACAAAACATTTTGGACAAAATGGCTTCAGTATAAATAAGGAGCTTAATTTTATTCACACGGTGAGATGTTGAATATCTGTCGAGGGTGTCCTGGAATTCAATGAAAACTCTTTCTCTTCATTTGTAGATGACCTGGCAACCTAGGTGTAAGGTGTCGGGCTTCTGTGCTGGGGATCCGGAGTTCAATCCTCGGTCCCGGCACAGATTTATCTGATTGCCAAACCCTTCCTTCACCTCTGACAAGACGTGTATTAATCACAACTTGTGAATGTGAGGAATGCCAGGCCTCCACCGTGGTTCGGATTCCACGTTAAACTGTAGGTCCTCCATTCCGTCTCACAATCACCCTACCATTACACATTAGCGTAAGTGCGTATAAACTGAACGGGTAGTAAGAAGAGGTGCTAATAACAATAATTTATCTTCATTTAAAAAGTTATAATCTAATACCGCTATGCTCATGACAGATATTCAACAACTGTTGATATCATCATGCGAAGAAAATTAAACTCTATGTTTCTACTAGAGCAAAATTTTATTTATTTTGACCAAAACAATATTTTGCTATAGAAACTTGAAAAAATACCGACCATAACTCGTGTTCCCTTACGACTCACCTCAAGGTATAGAAATCTATCCACCCACAACGTTGGTCGCACGGTCTATGATTTGTTTTCACCCCATCTTACTACCCGTCCGGGATATGCGCTTTTAATGACTAATGACGAAGGGCTAAGGAAGAATTAAGATGAGAAAAATAATAGAGCTGATTTACCACCGTCGTTTTACCATCTCTTACCCACGATAATGCGGGTGCATTTATTCTAAATTCTATATTCTCATCCCTTACCCATTAAAATAAGCCGTTCAGTAGCCTTTGAATAGAACGTAAACCACATTTTTTTAGATTTTTAGAAACCACTATCAAAATAAAAATCTATTTAAACATGCGGAAAATATGGTTCCAAAACGGTTAGGTTGGCAACATGTGGCGACAGGAATAAATAGGGGTAGACGAGAACAGGCCTAACTACACAGGAAAATTGAGGGGGGGCGAGACGAGGGGAGAAGGCAGTAAAATGGGGCGCGCCAAAATCCATACCGAAAGGAAGACATTGAACCCCCTACGTTACGCGAAGAAGAGAGAGAGAGAATAGGGGATGGAGGTCAATGACCCCAGACAAGGAGTGACCTGACCTGTTCTGGCCCCCAGACTACAACCACTACTCAATATAATCCATTCATAAACTGTTCCCAGATATACTCAGATCGGCAACTATTAAATGTGACAAAGGGTGGCCCGGCTACACATAATGAATGGGATATTAAAACCAACTCGAAAACCAGTTCTTATCGATTTTTTTTAATGAACAATAGAACAAGCAGTTTTGGCTGAGGGGTGAGCTTTTTTTTCCCCGTGTCTGCCCATCTAGAGAGTCTGTAAGCTCCTGATCCTTATAGTCATTAGAAATAGAAATAATGTCTACACTGTCTTTATCAAGTTGGTCACAATGTCCGATTAAAAACTCTTCGAAAGGAGATTTCCTAGAGCTAGACGCGAGTAGCAGCCGATATCACAGCTGAACAGTTATTAACAAAAGTAGCTACACAACATATTTTGATAAAGCGTCAAGGATAGGCTACATTTGAAAGGTAGGTTAAGTGCAGTCACAGATAATATATTTGAAAGGTAGGTTAAGTGCAGTCACAGATAATATATTTAAAACATGAGCTAGTTAGTGTAATTGCTATGATAATACCATTGGTGCTTTCATTTCGATGCGCGCGCACGCTTACTTTGGTGTGATTGGTAGTCCTTAGCAGTCCGTATCGACATGTCCTTAGAAAGTTAAAGTCGAGTCAACTCCTACGGAGTGATAAGGACTAAGAAATTAAGGATAAGGATGGTAGACAGTTCAATCTGTTAGTGTGGAGTAGATCTCTTACGATGTTCTACTACGCACCTTACGGATATACGGAGACTGTAGACGGGGCTTTAGGGCCAGTTTCATAGTCAGATTTAGCACGCCTCAAGTGCGACGCTATACTAAATACAAGACGTCACCTACCTGAAATTGAATGGAATGGGCCAGTTTCATATGCGAAACTGGCCCATTCCATTTTGGTCTAGGTAGGTGTCGTCCTGTATTTAGTATCGACTCGCACCTTAGGCGTACTAAGTCTGACTATGAAACTGGCCCTTGGTCGGCTACAATGGTTATCATGGCTGAGGGAACTGCATGGTTTCTATTGGGAAACAGTGTTGTCATTCTCTTGTTTTTGTGTGGTCAATCTTCCCTTAAATATAAGACTAGTTTCGCAAAGCTTGTTAGTCGAGGTTGCCAGTAGCTCTTTCTTATCCAAGCACACCACCTTCAGATATAACCAATGAAAGCAAGGAGATTTAGCAACAGTTAATTGAAAGAGAGAGAGAGCGCAAAGATAAAGCTCTTCTCCATAAGATCTGCATTTCCTTCAGCGGTTTTATTGGGTGTAGACATACCTGTTCTACTGGCAGTGGCAGATATGTAATCATCTGCTAAGGTTGGGCGACCATGTAGTGTGGTTACTTTGCCACCCCCACCCCCTTCCCCACCACGAGATTATCTGATGATGATTATATGGCGCCTGTAAAAGTTTTGAACCTAGCTTGAGCCTAATCAACCAGAACATGTCAACCATAGGGACAATTCCCCTTCGGAATAAAATACCTCTGGTACTGCCGTGAATCAAACCCGGACCTATAGATTAATAACCAGTAATGCTGACCACTACTAGACCAAGAGGCATTTTACCTACTCTAGAGCAGGAGTGTCCAACTTGCAGCCCGCGGGCCATATGTGACGTGATCAATGATTCTGTGCGGTCCGCTGAACTCACGATCAATCAAACAAAATACAATGCAGCGGGCCCGTTTTTTGTTCGGATATAAAATAAATTTACTTTAAGGCACACAATTTTCGATATTTTAGTTATAAGATAGCAAGAATTTAATTAGAGTTAAAACCCTGTTTGAATGAAACCGGGTAGTCCGAAATTCTAGATAATCCGAACACTTTTTTCTGGAAAAAAAAAAGTCAAATGAAATATATTTTATTGGTTAACAAGCTCAAAGTTAAAAGGAAATTGTAAGAAACAGTGATATCTGATAATAAATGCTTAGTATTTAAATGTTGTAGTCAACTCTATGTGTTTTCCTGTAAATAAAACTTTTGCTAAATTAATTCAATTGTAATTTAAAATTCGTAAAAATACTATATCCCCATGTTTTCCCACTTAATAAAAATTTTCGCTTATTCGAACGCGCTTTGGTCCCAATTAGTTTGAATTAACACGGTTCTAGTGTATATATTTATTTATATACAATTACACATTATAATTAAATATAAATATGTAGTATGTAATGTCTATAATATATTTTATACAGATTTATTTACCGAATTGGTTTACAATCTGCCTCCATGCAAATGCAGGTACACTTCTTCTGAATTAAACCTTCCTCATCCCCAACTTTTTTTTAGCACCGCGTCTTACTACCCGTTTGGGTTATACACTAATGTACTAACTACACTATCGGGTTAGGGATTTGGAAGGTTTAATTGAGAGGAAATGCAACCGCGTTTGCGTGGAAGGAGAGTGGAAAACCATTTAGGGAAAACCACCCTCAGTGAATCCGACTGAGATCGAACCCCGATTTCCCTGTCTTCAGCGGTCTAGTCCAACACGAGAGTAGCGCGCTAGACCATGCGGTCATCAAAGTGGGTCTCATCCCTAACTAGTTAGAGAAATTAGTACATATGTGTGTGTAACTTGAACAGGTAGTAAGACGCGGTGCTAAAATAATAAATAAATAATTTACAATTACCAGAGCTAATATAACATAAGAGGTGTGGTCCTGCGTGGTACCACGTGTGCTTACCCACGAGAATGAGGGGCGTGGTCACCCCGCGAGCATGAATGGGCGAATCAAATAGAAGGTTGTAAATGAAATGGTGACAATAAGGAAGTGATGGCTCATTGATACATGCACTTCATTGGCTGAGTCATGAATCAAATGTTGGTGGAACCACTCTCACACTCCACGGCCATGCCATGACTCAAATGTTGGTGGAGTTACACTTGCCCTCCACGGCCATGCCATGACTCAAATGTTGGTGGAGTTACACTCGCACTCCAATGGCTAAGAAATCAATATCAATCACTTCAGTGGCCGAGTAACGACTCAAATGTTGGTGGAACTTATCTTGGGCTCTCAAAAATGAATCTACGTTAGAGCAACAGGAAACTGTCTCATGTGGCGATATATAATTAAAAACATTCCACTATTTGCTAAAAAGGAACCTGTGGTACCACATGGGTATGGATTGTGCATTTTTATAATTTATTTATTTCTGCCATGATAGAAACTTTTGATACATCTTTTATATTTCATGACACCAACGATGTGAAATTTCTTTTCATCCAAGTCTTATGAGTAAAGGTGGGTCAAATTCCAGTCAAGTGTATTCAGGGTGGTTTTCCTTAAATTATTTTTGACTCTTCCTCCAAACAAATGTAGGTATACTTCTTTCTAATTCATTCTTACTCATCTTTAACACGTTAACATAATTTGTACATATACATATAATCCCAACAGTTAGTGAGACAAGGTGCTAAAAAAAGTTAAGATATGATATCAACTATGTGGTACTTTATTGTACAGTAATTTTTGGGACATCCTATATATCGATATTTATCATTTGATATATTGCAAGGTATATATCAAAAGCTATAATATATCCATAAAATTATTTTGATCTGTCTTTTTTCTCATATACTAAATTACATTGGTTTGGGTGAACTGATTAAGATGGCTGCTGTTTTTTAAATGCTTAGTTTGTTGAAAATGGCAGTCAAATTGATAAAAATATGAAAAAGCCAACTTGTTTGATAAAAAAATAGAATCAATGTTTTTGTAAATATATTAATATATTTTTATATCAATACATCAATGCCGTATCTAAGTTTGGGAATCAGTAAAGAAGGGAATTGCCTTACGTTTTGAATATTTAGATGGGGTAATTTATATAATGTTTGCCATAAAGGATATTTTAAAATGTTTTTGTGCTCTAAAAAAATTTCCAATTCAAAATCTGATTTTTTTTTAAACACGATAACTGCTACCTGTGACTGTGGGTGTTGCTGGTGGCATCTGTGATTATTTTCTTTTGCAACTATTTTATATATAATCAACACAATTAGGGTAATCAAATGTTTATATTAAACTTTCACTGTCCATTTTCCTTGAAACCCACATGTACGTCATAAGCGTGCACAGGATGTGGGTGATGGGGGTGCCAGTTGGAAGAAGGGGGGCGGAATCAACCCCTTCTCCTTCTGAGAATTCATTTTTATTTTTTTATTAATAATTACAATAAACTAAAAACAGGAAAGTGTAAATGTTTTATTTTACAAGATTATTCTTTGAAAAACGTATATTATAAATTATAATTTCATTGGCCAGCTGAAGGGTGGCAATTTTTTTAAAAAAACTCGTTGATAATGTCATCTAAATCTGTATCCACAACCAGCCTTTGTTCGATAAATGGGACCATGAGAGGTGTACCAGGATCTCAAGCCTACATTAACCGCTATCCTTGGAATATCCATCGATGCGGTTTCTAAAAAAACAGCGACTGGGTACTTCGATCTGTTGTCTCTACAACTTTTTCTCTTTTTTTTGGTGGCTAATGGGGGTGCTATTGCACCCACGCTGCGTATGCCTATTCATAGGGCGATGACTATGGAAACTATTTGTGAAAGCCACACATGTGCGTCTTGGATATTTAATTTGTTTTTAGGTATAAAATACAAAACCTGCAAGCCTAATTATGAATTATTTGAAAACATGATTAACGATACAAGTCCAGGGAAACCATTACACACTTTAAAGTTGTTGTGGTATCGATAAACACCTGGATTTGTGGTGAGTAATATGATTGTATTTTGCTAAATAAGTTGTATTTTAGTATTAAAAGTCTGCAAATAAAATACATTTTCAGGCTATAAATGGTAAAAAATCAACTCAAAATTAAGTGGTTTAGTGGTATGGATAGAGAAATACTATACACATACATTTCTTAATCTTAATCTAAAATATATGACCTTGGTCACAATATGACTGTTATGAAAGTCAGATCAAACAAATATTTCACTTGTTTACTAAGGGTCTTTATCCGACATCTTAGCTCAGTGTGTAGCGTGTCTGTCTAATAAGCTAAGGGTTACAGATTTGATTCACAGCATGGCCATAAAATTTATCATTGATGAAATGTGTGTTTGCACTTTCACATTGATAAATTAACTACCGAGGGCTGGATGTTGTGCCTGTCCTAGTCCTTAAGTTAGATTATAAAGCATATGAAGTTACGACAGGTCTAGCAAGCCGGTAGTGGAAAATATATGGCTTGGATAAAAAACTGACCCAAGCCACAGACAATAATGGATGTAAAGTAGCTTTACTAGGCCTGATCCTCTTCCTTGCCATTACCATCACTTCACAATTCGCCAGGCTAGATATTTCAATTCACACTCTCTAACTCCCTCATTCCATTCCTGTACTTCCTCCCCCCCCCNCCCCCCCCCCCGCTTGTCACTTTATTCACTACCATTACAAATAAATAGTAGTGGTGTGAGAGCACTCGCCGACTTCATTAAATTTTTTTACCTGGAGCCACTCTGTCTACCATATTGTAAGTTGTAATAGTGATAATAGTGATTTTATTTGTCAGAATAAAACGAAATATTACAAACAATTGTGCAATAAAACATTTTACACTGATAATAAATTGGGTTATTGCATGATGGCTTGGAAATGTATAGAAAGACAGTTTAGAAACTGATGTAAAGTAAGTGATAGTGAAGAAAGCCAACCTGAAAGAATAGTTAGGTTAGAACTAGATAGAAACAAACACACTTCTCTCTTCACTTTTTCTTTCACTTTTACACTTCCCACTTCTTCAAACTTCCACGGTTACACATTGTTTTGAATTTTCTGAAATATTCCTTTTTATATTAAGAGACACATTAAAACACACAAAACACAAAGAAATATCTTTTATGATATATTAAAAACACACAAATAAAGATCTTATATAAAATCTTTCTTATATGAAAGATTATATATTATCTTTCTTTGTGTTTTGTGTGTTTTTAATATGGTTCTTTACTATGAAATAGGAATATTTCCGAAAATTCAAAACAATGTGTAAACGTGGAAGTTTTAAGATGAGGGAAGTGTAAAAGTGAAAGAAGAAGTGAAGAGAAAAGTGTGTTTATTCCTATAGAGACCTAACATAACTTTCCTTTCAGGCTGGCTTCCTCCACTATCACTTACTTTGTATTACTGTACAGTGTTTCTAAACTGCCTTATTATACAAAATATTTTACTAGTAGTTTTGGGTGCATAAGATTTTATGGATAGCCATAATAAATTTTTCAAACATATAACAACTAAAGAAAAATATTCAAACTTTGATGAATAATTCAGCTTTGAGAATATTTCATACATTGGATTTGAAATGGAAAAGTAGACTTCACACGTCCCTATTACCCACCAAATCCTCAGGGATTCAAACACATTACCTCTTGGAGTCCGCCCAGACTAACGCTCCACGGTGGTTTAAAAGTTAAGGAACCACCGACCAGGATTAAAATGGCGATCACATTAGCTTATTTCTAAAATTAGATTATTTGTGTGTAACAACAAGTAATTCATGCTCGGGGAGTTGTAAAATTAAGCATGCAGAGAGGGACTGACCTTGCTAAAGTAGCCGACGGTGTGGCACCCTTCTGTGTCGCTGATGGTCATGACATAGAAGAGGAATGGCTCCACGTCGTAGTAGAGGGTCTTGTGATCCAGGAAGAACTTGGCTAAGAGACAAAGGTTCTGGCAGTATTGCTTGTAGCGCTTCCCGTCCACCTCCCACACAGATATCTTCTCCTTCCTGTACAATAAAGAGGATTTCTTTAATAATATAAAAAATGTCTTAGAATAGACAAATCAATGTCTAGCTTAAACAATGAGATAAGCCAAAGATATTATTTTACGAATCTGAATCAAATTCTTCAATTTACATACAAATACAGAATCGAGAATTATCAGGGTCAGTTTAGTAAAATGCCTCCATCTTCCTCTATCCTTCCACCATTCTTCCTACTTTAATTTTTTCTAGTGGTGTGCAAAGAAAGGCCACTTTTTAAATGCGAAGCAAATCTTGAAACTCATGAAGAAAAGTCGAAGTTGAAGTCGAAGCTACCTAAGATTATTGTTGTTGTCACTTAACGCTACTTCTAATTTTTAAATTAATTATTTTTCTAGATCTTGTCAGTAACACGGACCAGGAAAATTTCCTTATTACCTAAGGACTATATTAATAATTAATGCACACAGGCTTACTGATAAGCTTAGTAAATTATCAATAAAGTTTTAATTTTTACTTACAGCGTGCAGTTTATAATATTTCTTTGCAAACCTTACATATGCATGTCTTTTTATCTGCATTTCTCTGATAATAATCATAAATTAAATTCTGTTTTCTTTCCCCACTTTCCGTAACAGCCATTTCGAATAATAAAGAAAATGTGAAGAAGTTATGAAAAACTTGTGTCGAAATGCACTTGTAAATTTGTCACAGATAATTCCAAAGAGATAGAATATTAAGGACTAAACATTATACGCGAGCTGGGATGATAGCACAACTAAAACGCTTTCTCTGCTTAAAACCACTGAACATGGTGTTATTTCTTTATAGGTATTTTTATTTTTTACAAAATTATGTTGGCAATAGTGAATATAAAATATTAACATTTACTTTTCTGCTTTTGATCCATGCTTACGTTGTGGTAGTTAAATTACTAGTCGGTTTTAAAATTCTGTTTAGTAACGGTTTTAAAATTATCAAATATTGAAAAATGTAATATTTAGTAAAATAAAATTAAATAGTTTGATAATTTATCGAAATTTTATCCTTACTTCAAAATTTTTCAAATATGCAAAGGTTATTGTAGAGGTTGAAGTTGAAGCCAAAGGAGATTTGACCTTTGACTTCGCACACCATTAATTTTTTTCTATTCTTCTCCTTTCATAACGCGGTAGTGACGCTCAATACACGGAGCCTACCTAGAGTTTGGATCTGAAATTTTTTTGAATCCTCGAATCTTAAATATCCATATGGATTCGAGGGCCCATCCCTAATTTTAGTTATTTATCTAGCTTTATTCATTAGAATTACTCAGAAAATATTTTATTGCACAAATGTTAGTAATATTCAGTTTTATTCTGATAAATCAACTTACAATTCAATTACTTCAAATTTTTCCATATTAGTATCGATTTGTAAGGTATATATATAAGCTCAGAATGACTATATTTGAAAGTAAATTGAGTATTTTAACTGTCAATATTTGTATTGGCGAAGCTTCGTAATTGTAGAGGCCAGATTATTTTTTGGAAACGAAGTCAAAACTGATATTTGTTTCGAAGCAAAGTCGAAGTTTAAAAGCGTCGCACACCACTATTATCTGGTTAATACTAAGAGTCAAACTTGATGAGGTGACAAATTAACGCAAACTGAAACGTTATTTAGTTGTTTCCTCAGGAGACAAGAAGATAATAATCTAGAGATTGGACCCCGGTATCTGCCCCTCCTTCACCTGTACACCTCCTCCCCGGGAGGATGCCTCCACACACAGTTGACCAGGTGCCTCTTGAGAATGGTTCTACTCTTCATGTAGCGCAGACAAAACTCACAAAGGTAGAGCTTGGGCGCACGGGCGTATTCTTCAGGATAAGGACTCTGGTACCACACTTCCATCTCAAACTTGCCCATTTCCACGTACTTTGTGCCCTTGATGTGGGGCAAGCTCTTTAGGTCTTCCTCCTGAAACAATATTTAAGTCTTCATATAAGTCTACGAGATAAATTTAAGGATTTAAGTATTTGGATACTGAAGCTGGTTCTTATTAAACTGTCTAAGGCGTCATTATCGTGTTAGACTGACCTGCTGATGACTAGGAGATAGGGGTTCAAATCCCGGTTAGTTGGCTTTTCTTAGATTGTTTCCAACTTTCCTTCCACACAATTGCATGTAGATTACCTCTAAAAAGCTTCCTTTCTCATTCTACCCCATTAAAGTAATTTATCATGTTATAACCTGAACAGGTAGTAAGACGCGGTGATAACTTATTTTTTATAAGAGTAGTTTGTTGTTTCTGGTATGGTCATGTAATGAGGATGTAAAAAGAAGAGCATATCAAAGAGAATGATAGACATGAAGTATGTAAGGAAAAGAACACAAGGGAGACCAAGGAAGAGATGGGAGGAACATATAATGGAAAGTGTGCAAGAGGAGAAGAATGTAAGTGATTATAGGAGGAAGAATGGTGGGAAGATGGAGGCATTTTACTAAACTGACCCGGCCACAGCCTGGAAATAGTTGATGATGATGATGATGAATGAGTTTTTGTTTCTCGTGGTAAACTATTTATTCAATTAGAAATATT
Organism: Timema bartmani; assembly: GCA_902151455.1. NCBI lineage: Eukaryota > Metazoa > Arthropoda > Insecta > Phasmatodea > Timematidae > Timema > Timema bartmani. The sequence continues at coordinate 12,871 of CABFWB010004208.1, forward strand.
CACCTTAAGGTGAAGTGGAAGGAAATGCAAGTCAAGATCCTGTTTTTTTAAACAAAATACAACATATTTTCAGTTTAAACATTGTATACACATAGTAATCTTGACAGTTGTTAAATATTTGTCAGGTACATCGAGGAATTTGACTTTTTATCTTCATTTAAAACGTTTCTGTTCAAATCTAACTATGCTCATGACAAAAATTCAAGAACTGTTGAAATAACTAAGTGCAGAATTTTTTTTTTTAGCACCGCGTCTTACTACCCATTTGGGTCATACACTTATGTACTAATTATGCTAATAAGTTAGGGATGAGGAGGTTGATTTCAGAGAAAGTGTACCCACATTTGTGTGGAGTGTGAAACAATTTAGGGTAAAACCACCCTCAGAATTCAAAATGGCATAATTTAATGTTTGTGTCTTTTATTTTGGTTTAACAAAGGCAACCATGCCGAAATATTACACAATGTGTGTTTAACTGTTTCTACTCTAGAAAATAGAAAGATGTCGTCACAAGTTGTACACTGGATTTTTTACACATTTTTTATCTTTACCTAGGCGGACTTTCTTCATTAAATCTATATTTACACTTATTAGTTTATTTTTCCTTTTTTTTTAAATTTTTATCAATTTCCATTATTATAAAATTATTTAACCACTGGCAAATTCATTGTTAAACAAATTTACTGCAGTGAAATACATTCAATACAAAATACTTCATGGGAAGCTTCTTTGGAATTGTGAATTTATATTTGAATAAATTTAGCACTCCAAATTACAAATTTTTGATCCCACAGAAAAAAAAGTGTATAAAACAAAAATGATATATTTACTATAATATAGTGTTATACTACTATATAAGTTTTTATTTTGAAGCTTCGACTCCACACCTCTGACTAAAACATGCAGTGTTCTTTGTTTCATTACATATTTTGGGGGAAAAAAAGCCATTAGAGTCGACTCACAATCTTCTCACTAGCGACAGCCTGTGCCTCCCTAAACAATCTCAGATCGTAGTCAGACGCAACATTCAACAGTTTGGGTTCTCGCTCCTTTTCTTCCATCTGCTTGTTGTCTAGGCTGTTGTCAGCTTCGTTATCATCGCTATTCTACAATAATAAAACAAATACAACATAAACATATTATTAAGACAGTTTCCATACAAATTTTACTAGTTTCAAAGTGAAACCGAATCGATGATTTGAAATATTCCCCAAAATGAATATGCTCACAATCGTTGTGTTAATGCTAGAGTTTACCCGCCTAGGTGGCGTAGTTAGCTAACGCGCCAGTCGAGTTGAGCCAGACCACCGAGGACGGGGAGATCGAGGTTCGAATCTCGGTCGGGTGAACTGGGGGAGGGGGGTTCCTAAATGGTTTTCCACTCTCCCTCCACGCAAATGCGGGTCCACTTCCTCTAAATCCAACCTTCCTAATTCCTAATCCATTAGTGTAATTAGTACTTAAGCGTATAGCCCGAACGGGCAGTAAGACGCGGTGCTAAAATAAATAATAAATAATAATGCTAGAGTTGGGTGGATATGACTTTTTTTCCAATGATTTGAGTCTTGAATCCGAAATTTTCTCGAATCCTTGAATATTTAATATCCTTAAATACTTGAAGATCCCATCCCTCAGTGCGCCTTTAACCTTCCCCCTAAGGCAAGATTAAGTCATGGGCTTTAGGGGATTCAGCCCAGGGACCTCTGTCAGCTGGAGGGTTTTAAAGAGGTCAAGTGAAAATTTATTTAATTTTTTAACGCTGAATCAAAGTACCTACTCTATAACCCGTTTCAGTGGCCGTGTGGTTTAACGCACTATTCTTACAGTAGACTAGACTGCCGTGATGACGGGAAATTGAGGTTCAAATCTCAGCTGGGAGTATTGAAGAGGATTTTTACAAAATGGTTTTCCCCTCTCCCTCCACACAAATGTGGTTACATTTACTATAAGTATAACATTCCTAATCCCTAACACCATTAGCGTAATTAATATGAAAGCGTATAGCCTCAACAGGTAGTAAGATGTAGTGCTATTAAAAAATTACTCTATATCTATAAATTATGCAAAGTAAATTATTAATTTTAATTGCCTTGTAAATCCGACACCTTAGCTCAGTCGTTAGCGTGTCTGTCTACTGATCTAAGGGTCCCGGGTTTGAATCACATCATGGCTGAAAAATTTATTATTGGCGAAATGTGGGTTTACCCTTTCACAGCAATAAATAAACAGCCGGGGACTGGATGTTGTGCCTGTCATGTTAGATTGTAAGACATATGAAGCTACGACAGGCCTAGCCAGCCGGTAGTGGAAAAATACATGGCTTGAATAAAAAACTGAGCCGGACCACAGGCTGGAAACAGTAATGGATATAGTAGAACTCGTTTTTGTATTTTCTTTAATTTATAACAAAATGTAGTTCAAAAGATTAAGAAGGGGTTTTTATTAAAAAGAAAGGGAACATAATAAAAGTATTCTACATTTATTAATTCTTTTGTAAAGTTAAAAAATAGTTGCTTCTGAACAAATCTTAATTTATTTTACTAAGACGTGCATCAAAGAAGTTACTTTCGAAGGAAAGAATGCTTTGGGCTGACCAAGGTAGAGAGTCATAAAACAAGTGATTCAAGACACTGGTTGTAAAAACTATCAAGTAATGAAATAAAGCAAGAAGCAGTGAAGAATGGAGGTCTGCTGCCAGACAACCTAAGAGTTGAGGACCGAAGAAGAAGAAGAAGAAGAAGAAGAAAAAGACGTGCAATTTAGAGTTTAATTAACATAGCCAAGATTGGCTAAACATCAGATTTATTCGGAGGTGTTAGCGCCTGGAACAGTGGTGTGCGCTTGAAGTAAAAAAACCCAAACAAAGTGGCCATTTATAGCTTACCTCCTGCTGTTCTCGCCATTTGGCTCGCCACTCCTTCACCCTGAGCTGGAACTGCCGTTGTTCACTTGTGAGATGGGGGGCCTTAGCCGGCCTGCGGCCCATCACTATCACTGCCTTGCGGCGGGCCTCCTCGTGCTTCTTGCGCTCTGTGTAAGCCTCCTGGGGGGCAACATCAAGTAACAGTCAATAAAGTGATATTAAAATTGACACATTTAAAAAATATATAGCTAAGCATGTTTTATCAACTATAACACTAACTATAGCTGTTAATTTAATCATGCAACCTGCCTTGGTGGCCACATGGTCTAAGGCGTCACCCTTGTTATAGACCAGAATGGCGATTATGGGGCAGATCGGGGTTCAGATCTCAATTGAGTGTGCTGATGGTGATTTTCCCTAAATTATTTTACCCTCTCCCTCCACACAAATGTGGGTACATTTCCTATAAATTCATACTTCCTTAACCCTAGAACATTAGCATATATAGTATGTATAGTATAGTACTATTATATGTGACCTGAACAGGTAATGTGTGTGGTGCTAATAACAATGTATAAAGACATCTTTTGATAACTTTTTAAATAACTTATATGTATATATTTTATTACCGCGTCTTACTACCCATTCGGGTTGTACACCTATGTAATAATTACTCTAACATGTGAGAGATTAGTAAAGTTGGATTTATAAGAAGTGTATCCACATTTGCATGGAGGGAGAGTGGAAAGCCATTCAGGAAAATCCACCCTTAGTACACCTGATCAATATCAACCCCTCCACCTCCCTGTCATCGGCAATCTAGTCTATTGCGAGAGTAGCATGTTAGATAACGCGGCCACCGAAACAGGTTATATTGTATTTTAATGTATTTGTAAAACACAACTAAAACAAGTAAATAGCGAAGTTAAACACTTTTCTTTGATTTGTTAACACTCACTGGAACAAAGGTATGTTGAGTTTATTTACAATTTGTAGGTAGGTCTACTAAATTGGGGAAGGCAGGGAAGGCACAAGGAAATGTGTTTACAATGGAAGAAAGCCCAATTATAAATCTTGCCGTTTTATTTGAGTGGTAAAATTTCCTGAGACACATTGAGAATGTAACAAGAAGAGACAGTATAAAGAACGAAATAATTAGGGATGGTTTAAAAGTTATATCATTAACTGGAGAAGCATGGCTGAGGAATAAGTTTGGAGAGCTCGACAGGAATGGAAGAGGATGTGATGTGCCAGACGACCTGCAGAGGTGGAAACGTCAAATGATGATAATGATGATGACCAAAATTTACATTTCCTGAGATTTAGGATCTAAGAATCGAGGATATTGAAGTATCGAGTTTGACATCCTCAGTATAAAGTGTTTATGAACGAGTGACACCGCAGTTCTGATGGTGGCTTACCTTGCACTCCTGTATACTCATGTTATGATACAGCGGACACGCTTCTATGGTAAAATGTTTGTCAAGACGACCCCCAAGGTGTCCCTGGCTGTCACACCCGTCTATGGGACACTTTCTCTCCTCCACGATCGGGACTTGAGACAAGTCGTTGATTCCGCCACCACCGCGGTTCTTGCCCTTGCGCTGGGAGGGCCCTTTCGGACCTGGGTTCACTTTCTTTACAGGAGACTTACTGGAGCTTCTTTTACTTTCTAAAAACAATTAAGTTTCACAAGTCAATTTAAATGAGCTCCCTTTTAAAAGATAATGAACACATTTCCTGATTAATCTATTAAGTTTTATAGCTGATATGTTAGTTTTGTTTTTGGCGTCTTAATATTCAGTCTGGTTATTTGCTTATTTACTAATTAAGCTAATGGATTAGGGATAAGGAAGGATGAATTTAGAGGAAGTGTACCCACATTTGCGTAAGTTTGTGGCGAAACCGTTTAGGGAAAACCATATTCAGTATACCCAACCAGGATCAAACCCCAATCTTGTCGTCGGTAGTCCGGTCTATTGCTGCTGTAGCACCTTAGACCATACGGTCACAGAAGGATAAGAACGATTAAATTAAGAGGAAGTGCACAATCTATTGCGGGGGTGACGCCTTAGACTATTTGGCCACTGAAGTGGGTTTCAAACTTGTTGATTAAATTTTATAATAAAGGAGTGTATTTAAATACAAAAATCTTGTAGCATTCTCTAAGCAGGTAGGACATATTTATTAAATAGTTTTTAATTTTAGGTAAACAAGTTAATAATATAAAACTAATTTTTACGATTTGAGACAAATCACTTCATTTTATACTAACTTAGATCCTAAGGGCCAGTTTCAAGGTCAGACTTGGTACGCCTCAAGTGCGGCGCTATACTAAATACAAGACGTCACCTACCTGAAATTGAATGTAATGGACCAGTTTTATATGCGAAACTGGCCCATTACATTCTGGTCTAGGTCGGTGTCGTCTTGTATTTAGTACAGCGCCATACTTGAGACGATGCACTCAGTACAATTGGCCCTTAATCTTTATTATAATTTGTTATAAAACTAGAACAGGAAATTTTCTTTGTAAGCACATCTTAGCCACTATTTAAATTTGTCAACACATAAAAAAAATGAAGTGTTTTAATTAATTAATTTATGGGTAAATCTATTTAAAAACTATGCTAATTATTTATAATATTTCAAAAAATGAATTGGTTGTCATTTATAAAAAAGAAAGAAAAGAAGATGGTTTACAAAAACAGATATTTTTCATGGTTCATACAAGGCTTGTAGAACAATGTCCTGGGCATAAAATGAATTGAAAAAGATTTAGAGAAGAAAAATCACAGCAATATAATCTAATTTTTAAAATTGAAAAATGACAGCTAGAGTCTGTTCATGATAGGTTTTTACCTGGATGACAGTTAAAAAATCATATGTTTAGGTTTTGGGTTGCCAACACTTGCGAGAGATCACTGCTTTGCTATAAATATTAACTCTTTTTAATTACCTGTTATCTTTTACATTTAAAATAACATAAATTTAAGTTTTCTCATACTATTTCATTACTTTTAGTTATTTATTTCTATCCAACTCAAAACAATATTTTAAACATAATTAAAAGTATTTATTCTTCGTTTTGGAACGTTATTGACTGTGTAAAATAGTGCACACATCAATACCTTTTAATACAGGCATCGTATTTACTTGGAAAAGAGAAAATACTTGGCATTTTTTAATATATAATAAATTAATTTATGAATATTTTATCTTATTTCAAAATATTTGACTAATTAAAATATGTTTATCCACTGCGTGGGTGCATCATTGTAAAAAAACTTGTTTCCGTCATGTTCAATCACATGGTTTAAATTCGTTGATTGCCATTTTGAAACTATTTTCATTAGACCTTTTGTGGTAGTGCTGTGAATATAATTTTTTTTAAGTGGAATAAAACAATAAATAAGCTTTGTATCTGACCTCAAATAAATATATAAATAATATTGGCCTAAATTACTGTGGTTAACTATTACATTCATATATTACCATCTGTTTTCATTACAGTTATCCAAAGTGATAGATGTCAGCTGTTGGCGTAGGGCTATATTAGGGACTATTTCTAGTAACTTTTTGAGCTGTCTTCCAAGTAAACTTAGGTCATGAATGAATTATAGACACGAGAATTGAACCCGGGACCTTCACCTTAGTACGCCGATGCTTTAAAAACTGAGCTATTCAGGAGTCGTCCCATTCCCAGGGTCATTCTTAACTCATATTTTAAGGCAGATTCTGTAATGGACGTGCGGAAATCGTCAGTTACATTATATGATACATACAATTTATAGAAAATGATCTTTAGATGCGGCTTTAATCGTAAATATAATAGCTTGGCTATTTAATCCATCAAAATAGCCCACAATATAATTTGTTGAGGTGTTCTATTATGTCCTCACCAGTGTCAGATTCTGTGTCACTAGTCTTCCCTATGAGATGTTTGCTGCGCCTCGCGCTGGTAGATCTTGTCAATTTCCTGGTAATAATCGACTTCTTCCCTCCTTCCCCTTCACTATCAGACAGTAGACCGGAGTCTATGGTTGAAGATGGCCCCTTGGCTTGTGGGGGAGTTTCCACACGAGCTCTCACTCCCGGAGGGGCTGCAGTCTTCTTAAGGACAGCCGCCTTCTTGTTAATAGGTTTAGAGGTTACACCTGAGTCGGCAGATGAGTCGCTATCCGAGCTACTGTCTGTAACACAAAGAAAGAAACATTATAGATATAGTTACATTTCGATGTACCTTACAAAAGGGGTATTAGTTTTGAAAGTAAAACTTGGTAATACTACTACTTCACAACTTTGCCTACTTAGTGAATTCAAAGATATTTTGATAAGCGGGTCGCACCTTAGCACTATGACACTCATACACCCATACACATAGGCTAATTAATAAATAAGAGAGATAGAAAAGAAAATAAGTTCAATCCAAGAGACCTCTAGTTTACCTATCGATAACACTTCCCCTTGTCCACTTATGAGTATACATACTCGCTCTACTATTTGCGCCTAGACAGCATTGACTTGCACTTAAAAATTACCTTTTTAATGTTTCCTATTCTAAATAAACATAATTATGATTTCACAGACTTTTTTAATCTTCATCCCGGCAGGTGGATCCTTATAGGCCATTATAGTGAATAAAGGAAATAGCCTGAGCTGTAGACGATTTAATAATATTATAGGCCTATACCTATATGAAAAACTTTTTTTTATTTAGTACCGCGTCTTACTACCCGTTCGGGTTATACGCTTAAGTATTAATTACGTTAATGGATTAGGAACTGGGAAGATTGAATTTAGAGGAAGTGAACCCGCATTTGCGTGGAGGGAGAGTGGAAACCCATTTATGAAAAACCACCCCTAGTTCACCCGAGAGAGATTCGAACCTTGATCACCCCGTTCTCGGCAGTAGAGCTCAACATGACTAGCGCGTTAACCAACTACGCCACCGAGGCGGGTCTATAGGAAAAACTACTTTAGGATAAAACTTTTTTTTAAGATAATATAAGTCTAATTTTACAATTATTTAAAAATGCAGGGCTAGTGATTATGGTTTTTGTCCTTAAGTTATATCTCTAAAAGCTGCCGAATAGAACGTAAATACATTAGGCCTAATATGAGACAACCTATCTTGACAAGCTGTTAGGTCACAGGTAGGAAATATTTTTAATCAAGCATATAATAATCACCTCCACTTTTAGCATTCCTATCGTTTGACGTACCTGACGAAGCTGAGGTTGTGGTAGAAGAAGCAGAGCTCGCTGCAGATTTACTCACAGCTGCTGTCAACACTTGTTCAGGCTTAATCACTTTTGATTTAGGTTTCGCCGGCACTTTGATTGCACTATTTTTCATCGGGGTTAGTTTGGGAGGTGGGGCAGTATGATCATCACTTTCACTGCTGTTTTCTGGACTGAAGATACTTTTGGTTTTTGGTTTCTTCTGTGTTGCCAACTCGGAAGTTTTATTGGTGACAGTTAATTTAGCCGTTTCTTTGTCTAAAATTGCTTTCTTTGCGGCGGCGTTTCCAGCGGCGTTTTTGTTTGCCACAACTTTCTGAATATTTGTGTTGACTTTGGGTGCGGGTTTCGTTTGTTTTGGAACAGGGGTGACGGTCGCTGTCGCCTTTGGCTTGGCTGGGGGTTTCCTTTTAACATTAGGTTTGATTGGCACATCTTCAGATTCTGATGAATATACTGCAATTTTTTCCTTCGGAGGGCGCCCTTTAGAAGGAGAAGGTTTCTCTTTGGCCTTTGTAGATTCTGTTGTGTTGGAAGTGTTTGCTTTCGATTTCGAGGAGACTGTTTTCTTCTTTTGAGTTTTGTGATTTTCAGAATCTGTGGATGCTCGACCACTCTTGGCTGCACTGGCCTGAGAGGAAGTAGAGTTCTCAGATTCGGATGAACTAGAGTCACTATTAGACGACGAGGAAGAGCTGGATGAAGATGATGAACTATTACTCGAAGTTGTAGATTCGGAACTGGTAGCAGCTGGAGTCTGAAAATTCAGTAGAGAACAAGGCTATAGTGTGATCCGAAGGAGGTACCGAACTCTTAATTTTTTTTATCTGTCAAACTATGAGAAATGTAATGTTTTCTAGCACCTAATCACACAACAAAATTCTAACGTTTCCGATTATGTATTACAAAACAAAATGTTATGAAAAATTCTAAATCGTTAAAAAAATTCTTGATAAACTCCCCTGAATGGTATTTTTAAGCACATGTTCTATAGAGTCCTCTTTTATGAAATTTTTATTCATTCACACATTAAAGGTTAGGTAAAGCTCGCTAATTTTTATTTATTCACACATGGAGGGTTAGGTTAAGCTCAGTTGGTTTTTCTTAGTGAAAACAATATTTTGCATCAAAAAAGATTACTGTATCATGCTCAATGTGTGACGATCTGCTTCAATTTGTTTCATTTAAGGACAAACTGTAGACTAGTGGTTGTGGACACTTTATACTTATTAACAAATAGGCCTACACAAAATCACCAGTGGGCTCTAATATCAGGTGTCTTAACTCTTCTAGGAAAGTTTCACTAAATCAAGGAATGTTTCATTTCATTCATGTTACGGCATATGGCGGAACGTTACCCGGTCAATTAGGTGAGTTTTAGAATTATTGTTTTGACAGTTTGGAATCTTTGACAAGGTTGGTTTTGTTATAATTGGAAACTTCAGGATCTTGTGTGTATTTGTGATGGAAACATTTTATTTCTAATAAAGTGACACTAGAAAAAAAAAATCCTGCCCTCACTTCATACTATCCCCGAGAACAATTATTCAAAGTAAAATGAGGTATTATTTTATTAAAATTAACATGTAGTTTTACAAGACCTTTAATAATCTCAAGCCTTGATTATATTGGACTTTCGTAATACATTTAAAGCTTTAAGGAGACAATACTTGGCTTATTTATTTATTGAAGTTCACATTAAATGGGCTAATAAAAAATCCTAGTATTTGAATTTTTATTAGAAGTGTGAGTCTGTTTTTATTTGTGAGATACAATTGTAATAACATATACATTGCGGGTTTATTACCTTCTTTTTGGGAGTCATTTTTGTTTTAAAAACACGTCAACTAATAAATTGTTTAAAATCAACAGTCTCTTTCTAAAAATAAATACATTGTAGTACTTCCATTTCTATTATTAAACAAAATCAGATTTTTATAGTAGTACCAACCCCAAGATATTTTGAGGTATTATTTAAAACTAGCGTGATAAGGTCAAAGTGACTTTGATAAATTATGATTTACGTTTCCACTAATAATCATGTTATATTACAATAAAGATTTAATATTCCTAAAATATTAATACCAATATGTAGAATAATTAAAGTTTACATGTTAACCAACACTACAGTATAACACATACCTTAGATATTAAAGAATCAAACAGCTAGCGCTGCTGGCTAAATGACGAAGTAACTACTAACTCTCTGGATAACAGTGATCTATATACTATAGTTGATGGACATAAACACACCCCATGCAACGGACCGAATCGTGACGCTTAAGTTTGTCGTCTGCTTGTGTTTGAGGGGACAGATTTAACAGTTTATTTCAATGTTCTCATGCAAAAGCGTATTTCTGGTGAATAAAAGTATTATTGTTTGAAAATAGGGAAGTATTATACCCCACTTGACTGAAGACACATTTACATTAAAGGATATACAATTCAGTTTTAAAGATAATAGTATACAAATAAGAATAAAATATTTAATACATTTAAATATGTAGCTATCGCCCATGTTGTTTACATTCGGGCAAGACTACAATATATTTAAAATAGGTTATTAGCTTATATAATGGTTTCAGAAATAATATTATATTTAAAATTCGATAACTAAAATGTAGAAAAGGTAGCTCAAAACTTAATTACATTCGTCTGAATGACAAACTTTGTGTATTAGTTTTACAATCAAATTATCATTTAGGTTATAGGCTTGTAGGAAGTATTACTATATTACAATATATTTATTTAAATTGGCTCTTAGCTTGTATAGCCTATTGATTTTCAGAAGCCATGTTATATTTAATGTTCGATAACTATAATGAAATAAGGTCGCTAAAACATCATTATTTTTGTTCGAATAACAAACTTTGTGTAGAAGTCTTATATTCAAACAATCATTTAGGTTATAGGCTTGTAGGTAATATATCTATTTTAGCCTAAGTCGACTTGTATAAGAGAGAAAGATATACCTGAAGGTTTCTTTCTCTCTTACACAATGGTGTTCAGACGACAGCTCGAAAATTTTAGCCACAGATGTCCATCCAGTTTTATTATAGATATCAATGCTGGCGAATAATTTTAAACACAAATTAATTTGATTGTTGATATAAAACTATACTATCTTAACATTTTAAAATTTAATTTATAAAAATTAATATGCACTGATGAATGACGAAAAGTAAGACACTAAGAGAAAAAGATTCAAAGAAATGTAAAAAAAAAAGAAAAAAAAAAGCCCACTATGGAAACTTCATTTAATTTACCTCACAAAACGCACCTTTTCAAGTAAGTGTAGGTATTTTAAATAATTATTCCCAAAGCAAGAAAATTACACTTTTGATCTCAAGTCTGGCATATGTATTCAGACCTATCCATCCAAGGTACAACCGAAACTCTGAGAGGATATTTGTTTTCATTTTTGTTGGCATCAAAAAATAAATTCTTTTAAGAGAGATTTCGAGATTAAATTGAATTAAGAATGAAAATGGCATTATTTGATTCAGAAATAGATTCACTTTCTAAATAGGTATCCAGGTAACATCATTTCCAAGTTAAAAAAACTAATAAAAAATGAAAAATTCCAGCTTCGAGGTGCACAAGTTTTTGCACAAGGGCTATAAATTTTAAAATTTCAGACCTCAGCGTGCGGTAGATATCGCCCAATGTTCATGACAGATCAAATCTTTATTTTATTAATATAGAAGAAGATGCATATACTAATTTTATTAATACCATCATTTTATAGAGAAAATACAATTAATATAAGAGTGTGTTTACGTTTCTAACTAAACTGTATAGTTTGGTATATAAATCATGGATGCAGGAAATTCTATATAGTGAGATATATATTTTTATTTTTATTTATTTATTTATACAATGTAACGACAATTTTACGTAATATAACACATTCAACAAACTTGTACACAAACAATAAAATCATCAGAATTTTGTACCAGCTCGCTCAACACGTTTACAACAATTCAATTCCGCAAAAATACATTCGAAATTATCTGGAACTCTATCAGGCATTTCTCTGGTGGGTTTCATGACTTGGTAAGTTTTGGAGCCGTCGTCGTATTCCTGAATCCTCGTGGTCGCCCAAAGAACATCTGTCAGGAAGATCTTAGACTTGGCAGGCACAACTTCCGGTTGCGACTGTGCGCGGGGGATGATTACCGGTTCAGACAACGACTCGGGTTTCGGTCCGAATATTTTCTCCATCCATTTGTTAAAACTCGGAATTTTCGTCCAATCTTGTATGAAAGTTGATTCTTCCTTTTTGGCTTTGGTGCAGCAACAATGTTTGCAGCAAGTCGAAATTGGGGTCTTCGGTTCCTTATCAACATTACAATAAAAATGCAATATTATTGTTGATTCAATGTGGTATATCAACATGTTCATTGCACGTTACACTTTCCTTTCCAACAATACAATAGAGAATTAAATTAATGATGATTCAACGTGACACATCAACATGTTCATAGCAAGTTACAGTGGCCTTTCCAACAATACAATAAATAATCCTTAATGATGATTCAATGTAGTACATCAACAATATACACAGCAAGTCACAGTTTCCTTCTCAACAATACTATAATTAGTGTTGATTCATTGTGGCATAGCAGCAATATTTACACCAAACTACAATTTTTTTCTCAACAATAAAACAATTAAGTGATGATTCAATGTGGCACAACAACGATGTCTACAACAAGTCACTGTTTACTTCTTAACAATACAATAATTAGTGATAATTAAATGCGGCACAGTAACAATATTTAAAACAAATTTTTTTTGCCTTCTCAACAATACAATAATTAGTGATAACTCAATGTAGTACAGCAACAATGTTCACAGCAAAGTAGCACTTCCTTCCCCAACACTACACTAAAATAATATTTATACAAAAAAACTCGTTAGCCCGCGATCGATCTATACCGGCCGAGTGACCTAGTTAGCGACTATTCAAACGTGGCACGGTAACAATGTTAACAGTGAGCTTCATTTTCCTTCTCAACAATACATGGTAAAGAACACACAAATATGATAAAGAAAATGAGAGTTTAAGGAAGATTTTTGTCTTATTTCTATAAAATTTATTTGAAAAATATATTTTCCACAGATTTCCCATTTTTATAGTCGCATGTTGGCAGAAGAAAGTACAAAGATGTAGACAAGAATTTGGCCCAGGATAGACAAAAGTGGAGAGCTGCAGCAAACCTATCGCAAGATTGATGAACTAATGATGGTGATAGGTACCAGTGTGTGTGTGACTTATTTAAACTTTACTCTATCAAAAACAACATACCTTATACAGTTATTGTAGCACTTAGTGAAAGGCCACATTTAGAAAATATAAATAGGGTACCTATTATAGGCCTATTGTAAGCTTTGTAAAGAACTTTAAACTCCTCAAGCGATAAGAGGTGAACTAAGATAAGTTGTAAGATTACCTCATTCCCTCAAACATTTCTTAGAAGGTCAATTGAGTACCGATAATTTAAAATTTAGTACCTTTTCAACTGCTGGTGCCTCCGACATCTCCTCTGATGGATACGCTTGATCTTCCAGAGAAGTACTGACCAATATTTTCTCCGGTTGCTCTTTACGTTCCTCCTTCACTCTCTTTGGTATCTTATGCCTCTTCTTTTTCTTTTGGAGAGGTTCCTTTTCCATTCCCGGAAACTCAGGTACCTCGACCACAGATAATTTTGGTTCCAAAAGTTTATAGAGGATAGTCACAGACTGGGTTTCTTTGATCTAGAATAAAATATCAGGGCCAGGGATGAGCCTTTAGAATCTTCGAATACCTCGAAACCTTAAAATAAACTCGAGATTCGAGGATCTGTCGTGACTTCCCGTGGACCACTAATGTATATGTGTAGCTGTAACCTCTGGAGTTGTGTATACCCTGATTTTGGTAGGAAGCCCATTCTTGAAGGCCTTTCTTCTTAACAAATCCTACTGTGTAGTAGTAAAGTGGTAGGATAAAAGACCTTCTAAAATGGCTCTCCTCCTACCGTTCTAGAAGGCCTTTTATCCCACCAATATACTACTATACAGTAGGATTCCGGTACGAAATAAGGCCTTCCGGAACGTGCTTCATACAAAAATCAGGGTATAGTTCTTCTTTATTGACGTTGAAACAAACTAATCAACACCATCGCATTGCTTTCATGGTTTGTGTAATATCTGTAACCATCCCGACAGGCAAAATGAAATCACGGGAAGTTATAATGACAATATTATAGTTTACTAAAATTATGCACGTAGTTTTTTTATCAGCTCTTGTTATGATGGCTTAAGCCAAATTTTGGAATTTGTAACCACAGTTAAAAAAATAAACAAATTCTACTTTACAGTTTGATGGGCAATTGGTGACATTTACCACTTCGTCTTCTTTAGAATCTTGTTTTCTATCTTCCAGAACTAGCTGTTTAAACATGCTCTCTAGTTTATCTTTGACCTTCACCCCTTTGTCCTCTGATATGTTGACGAAAGAGATGTTAGGCTGAACTATTCTGTACCGAATCACACTTGGCTCTGAAACCTGACAGACAAAACATCGGGAAGTTGCCAAACTTAACACTCGACTTCTATTACACAATAACCCAGGAGGATATACCATCACACGGATTGCGAAAAAATGTGATCGGAGAAGCATCTCCAACACAGGTGCCATGAGTGTCAACTTTGGATTCACACTTTCGCCGAAAAACAAGCGCAGAACTGAAACGGTGTCATGTGACGCGCTCTAAAGCTAATCAAAAGTGTTCCGCCTCATCGCGGCGAGAGCTGTTCTGCTAAAGTTCAACTCATCTTTAATTCGTCCTCTCTTCCCGAGATGTTCGGCACGGGAGAACCAATCAAATCTCAAACTCAACCATCTCAAATCAGTGCACATGCGCATTTGACAACGCATGCGCTGTACAGCCAGAAGCAAGCAGAGAGCTTCGTTGGCCGTTGTGAGGGGATTTGAAATAACCTGTAAATGGAAAGCGTGTGTGTCGGTTTATCGGATTGTGTCACGACACGGCGTTATAATTTTAAAACATACATCGGGAGAATGATCTAAAATACATTCGTATTCACTAGAAAATAAGTTGTTTAAGTTTACGTTGTAATGCATCATGATTCATGGATCAACAAACAGCGTGTAAGTTGCTGCGGCACTCAAGCAGATTCTCTTATCTATTTTCGGCCAACGTGTGAATCAAGCTTAAGGAAGGGAACAAGAGTTTTTATTACAAAAAACCTTTCTAAACAAAATTAATAAAATAATGCTCTAGTGAAAATGAATAGTTTAATTTTCTACATACGGTGATACCTATCAACAGTTCTTGGAAATCCACTTCGGTGACCGCATGGTCTAACGCGCTATGCTCATATTTTAGATAGACTAGATCGTTTAAGATGGGGAGATCAGGGTCCGATCCCGGTCAGGTGCAGTGAGGGTGGTTTTCCCTAAGTGGTTTTCCAGTCTCCCTCCTTTCAAATGCGGGTGAACGTCCTCTAAATTAAACCTTCCGAATCCCTAACACATCAGTGTAAAATTAGTACATAAGCGTATAACCCAAACGGGTAGTAAGACGAGGTACTAAAAGAAAGTTCTAGAATATTTATCATGAGGAATATGTAATCTTACCAGCAATTTTTTTTTAGCATCGTGTCTTACAACCCATTCGGATTATACGCTTATGTATTAATTACGCTAGTGGTTTATAGGAATTAGGAAGTTCATATTTAGAGGAACCCAAATTTGCGTGTAGGGAGTATAGAAAACAATCTTGGAAAAACCACCCTCAGCACAGCAGACCGAGATTCAAACCGCAATCTCCCCGTCATAGGCAGTCTAATCCAACCTGAGACTAGAGCATTAGACCATCTGGCCACCGAAGGGGGTAGAATCCTTTTTAAATTAATCGAACATGTCCTGGTCAAATGTCCATGAAAGGTATTAAAAAGCTTTTAATATCACTATGTGTAGATTATGTAAACTAAAAAATCTACTAAAGCAGTATTTTATTTATTTTGGGTAAAAGTTTTTTTAATATACAAGCTGTAAAAATAGGGACCCTAACCATCCCACCAAAAGATCTGGGTATTAGGACAAATCCATGAATAATTTCTTTAGCACCAAGTCTTACTACATGTTCGGGCTATGAATAAATTATGCGATACTTTTTACACCTCTTGGATTCGAACAAAAGTCCTCTGAAATGATCAGCCATCCAGCCGTGGAGTCGGGCTTGAGGGTATTGTCATCTGTATTGCAACTGAGAGAACCATTAGAAAAGTAGATATAAAAAAAAGTTTTGACAACTGCAAACAAATGGCTTGGCGTGCGAATGCGATGAAGGCGGAGTATGTAAGATTTCGAACTGTTGGACAAGTTACTTTTCATGGCAATCCTATTGGGTCGGTCTCTTATCATTCCTTTTATCAAGGCCATCAGGATGGGGATGAAGGGGCAAATGGGGCAGTCGAAATTCTTATTGAAGACACAACTCACTTGCTTGAAAAAACAAATTTAAAAAACAACAGGTTTTTCAATATATGTTCTTTTAAAGGATCGTTTTATATAATAGTATTTTAACTTTTTATTTAAAATAATAACTTAGAGGTGTGCGAAGGCCATTTGAAAAAAAAAGCGAAGCGAAATTTGAACGAAGCTTGAAACCTGAGAAGAAAAGACGAAGATAAGGCTTTTTGTTCTCCACTAATAATTTTAAAATTATTTTCGAAGTGTATTTAGGTAAAGAGGAAGTTGTAGAGATAAAAACAAGAACGCCATATTATTTTATGATATATTTAAATTTATCTCTGCTTACCGTACCTTATTTGTCATTTAATCACTATTCGGTGATAAAACACTGTCTAGTAGTTGTTTTAAAAATGAGTGCATGTTGAAATATGTCATACTTGTTATGATATAATAATATAATAAAATATCAAAGTATTGTTCTTTACTCGAAAGTTTCGATTCGGAGGTTATTGTGCCGGTGTTGACGTCAAAGCAAAGTAAGACTTGACCTTCGACGTTGTCATTTAAAAGCTTCACACACCTTTAGAAAGAAAATCTTTATTTTTTTTCCCTCACACCGTTTACATAATATTATTTTATTAATATAGTACTTAGATTAAAAAAAATTATTTTGTATTCAAGGGGGACCTAAGCATTTCCACTGCCCCGGGTCCCCAAAGTGCCCCACAGCTGATCTGGTCCTGGTGTCCAAACGAATCACGTGACTACGCTATCGATTATTCACCCTTCCTTATTTTTACTTTTTCCTTTATCCTTTCTATGACAGTTATTAATCTTTCTTTTGTATCCAGCGTATCCGCTGGAACCTAAATGTAAAAACAAAGAGCGAACCTTATTTAAATAAAATATATTTAGCACAGCCGTGGGAAGAACAACTGACGATTCTCAACCCAGCCATTTTGGTTTTTGAGGTGGATCACAAAAGGGGGAGCAGGAAAAATAAAAATAAATGAAATGTAAAATACTATTTTTTAAAAGAACAAAAACAAATAATGGATGGCTGTTGCTAAGTGTAAATACATTAATATTCAACAATGATATAGTGCAAGATAATATTATTTAAAAATACATGCACCACAACGGCGTTCACCGGAAGAGAAGATGGAAAACACTTTTGGGGTAAAAAAAACACCTCTTACGTTTCTCTCTTTACCATAGTGGGGTTCCCCCCTTGGCGTTTCGATTTTGAGTTTAAGTAACTTAGAGCAAGCCTAGATCTACATAATACATTTATACAGTTACAATTCTTGTGGAAACTTGGTTTCAAAATGATTTCCTAACATAATTTTTAACTAGCAGTTATGAAAAGTTATAAGAAATACGTGTAGATGGATATAGTTGAATAAATTGCCCTGGAGACCATACCATAGTTCTAATTCGCATAATCTACTGTTACAATAGAAAGAAAACAATTGAACGAGCAGCAGTGAAGAAGAAATTCGATTAAGGCGATAGAAGCATTTTGAATAAGCTAAACTTTTTATATGCAACCCTCCTCTATAATTTTAACAGTGATCAAATATCGATAAATTTGAAATTTTTCAATAGAAAACTGCCAGCTTCATAACAAAAAGTAAGAAAATGTAACAATTAATAAACATCGATACATTTTCTAAGAAGGGGTGTTGAAAATATTAACATAGGATTTTGAATAGTTCTCGAGAAAACTGGTATTTCCAAACGTATGATTTTTCCACAAGACCTGTCCGGTAACTAGAGTCATCTATGGTTTTCATGATTCATCTGTTCTTATTGGTGCGGAAGGATACTTTGTTCGGTTGTGAAGCCACGCCACGCCTTTCACCCTCCCACCTACCATCCCACAAAATAGGTTTTAGACTTGCACTCGAAAGGGTCAAGGGACTAAAGTGTAACAAACACAAAAAATGGCACTGAACAAAGTTCGAAGGTCTCGCTTTGTACACTTGGCGTCCATTTGCGTTTCCTAATGCTCCGACTTTTGTCGAATTTTCGTGCTCGCTTCCCTGCTTCGTTTTCTTTCAACGTGACCGGTCACCAAGTTAAGTTCGCATCAAGTATATGAGGTCAGTTGTGTTTACTTCTTGTTGTGCGCTTTGGTGGCAGTGGGGTCTAACTCACGACTCTTGCAGTAGATTAGACTGCCGATAACAGTGAGATCGAGGCTAGAATCTAGGTCGGGTGTACTGAGGGTGGTTTTCCCTTAAAAAATTGTTTTCCACTCTCCTTTCACGCAAATAAGCGTATAGATCAAACGGGTATTAAGATGTGGTGCTAAAATAAAAATTGACTGTGTGTGTGTGTGTGGATAATATATGATTATTCATAGATTCTCCTTCCAACATAATACTTAGATCGTCCTTCTTTTGGCGCTTATTGTTGGTGGTCTAAACCTGAATCTGGATTGTCCATTTTAGATCTTATACTTTAGAACTTGATACTTTGAATGTGGTTTTGGTCTGTTGTTTTATATAGAACTTGAGATGATACCTGGGCATTAATTATAACCGTTTAAATTATTTATACTGGGGTGTAATCTCATCTCGTATTATTGTACAAATAATTTTTTGAAACTATAACGTGACTTTATAACATATTTTATACACCTATATATTAAAATATACTATACGGATGGATCTTTGTGGATAAAAACAATCTTTAGTTACTGAAAAACAAATTAATTCATACCTCAGTTTCTATCCTCTTCTTTTCTTCAATCCTAAAATCTTCCATGAACGGAGGCTTGAAAAGTTTGTACAGGACCATGACACCTTCATGTTCTCTAATCATCGCTCTATGAGGTTCCACGAGTTTGTATCTGACAAACTCTTTCCCCCCGTGTTCGACTGGGTAGTGAATTTCCAACACTTTGTCTTTGAGCAAGTCTTCCCCATACCTCTCGTCGTAGTCGGCTTCGAACAGCTTGTACCTCACCAACCCATCTTCTATCAGATCTCCACTACTGGACTCGATTGTTTTGTACAAAATCATCCCCGTTCCATCTTGATCCATCGCAGGAGGTCCGATAGATCTATATCTGGCTATCCCTGAATCTAAGTCTTCAGGAATTGCGGGATAAGATATTTCGTACCTTGCTATTTTATCGTCTTCCGTTTTTTCCGGTACGAGCTCCGTAAGCTTGTCGTGAGAAGTTACAGGTGAATCCATATCTACCAGAGGTGCCTCAAGCAATTTATACCTTAACATAGCCGTTTGTTCCAGGTCTACAAATGTTAGATCGACAAGTGTAAACGGGACATTCCTAAACTCTTCTGTATCTTCAGAGCCAAGGTCAATTAATCTATAACGGATTTTACTCGTTTCACTTGAAACTCGATGAGCTGAAATCTAACATTCCTTGTCTCCCTCATATCATCAATTAACAAATATTTAATCAAAGCTGTTTCCTCCGAATCCTCTGCGTGAGGTTGTGTGATTTGATACCTAACCATACCTGTTTTATAAAAATCTAAAGTCTTAAATTCAACGAAATTGTACGACATTTCCCCTTCCTTAACCATTGGTTGAACTTTAGCAAATTTATACCTCAAATAACCGAGTTTATCTTCAACATGCGCTACTACGTCAACTATTTTATATTTATAAGAACGTGATTCATCTGGAATTACTTCAATAAGCTTATATTTTGTTTTAGATTTATCTTGCATTTCGTCAAGGAGCATGTATCTGATACAACCTTCTCTTTCGTATTCATTTGGTTGAATAATTTCGTCTTTGAGCTGGGATATATCTTCATCTATTTCTTCAAACTCTACAATATGATATCTAATATTCCCCATTTCGTCAATATCTTCCAGTTGCAATTCAAGAACGTTGTAGTTTACTTTTGCGGTGTCTTCCAAAATCCCTGGCTCTATCTCTTTGATCATGTACTTCATCCTTTCCTCTTCGTCTAAATCAGACGGTATCTTGACTAACCTATATATGGTATCATGATCCTCCTCCAACTCGAACGATTCCAAATATTCTAGTCTAAACCTTATCCTCCCTAAATCGTCAGCGTCTGGTTCCACTTCGATGGACTTGTATGAGATCATAGCCGTCTCGTCACCCATCGGCTTGATCTTGACAAGTCTATACCTCGATCTGCGTGGATGATCTGTGTCCGCTTCTTGCTCGTGTTCGATTAGGATGTACCTGACTTCCTCTGGCTCTTGAAGGTCTGTTAAACTTGGCTCGGTAGTATGGTCCTTGATACTACCTGCTGGTACTTCAGCTTCATTTGGAGGAACGGTCAGCTCCAACTCGAGGAACTCCAAATCTGAAAGCTGACAGAGCACAAAGGAATTATACAGTAGCCCCATGGCTTCTTTGGTGCTGACTGACAGCTTTGAAAAGCTACCAGACCAAATTATGTATCCCTACGCCGAACCATATGATATGCAAAAAACATGTGTTTAGCAGCTGTCACTTCTGACAGTCAAAATTTAGGTATATACCTAACTGTTGACTGTCAGAAGTCA
>CABFWB010004208.1:46691-63755 GCA_902151455.1 Timema bartmani
TATGTATGTATGTATGTATGTATGTATGTATGTATGTATGTATGTATGTATGTATGTATGTATGTATGTATGTATGTATTTTTTATGTATGTATGAATGTATGTATGTATGTATTTATTTTTAAAAAGATTATTAAAAAATGTAATTTTTTAATCTTCATTTGTGCAACCAGATAGTTTAGATACTAGTAGCGAGATGAATGTTATTACTTCCGGTATATTGAGAAAGTGAGCCAATTTCTGTATCAAAATAAACCATTCTCAATCCTAGATTTACTTCAAAACAAAGTCCGTTTCCATGTTTACTTTCTTAAATTCAAAAGGTAATAGTTAAATTTATCATTATATGTTTAATATTCTTCCATAAGGCCTAATATATCATGTGGTGATAAGCTTTCATAGTTTATATTTATCATTATTATTGATTATTAATGTTATTGGCTGCACTTGAGCAAATCTGAGCTAAGATTAAAAATCCCAATTTATAGAGTTCGTCATTAATTAAGTCAACTTAATCTAAAATTTAATGAGTTACATTTAATAAAATTATTTACTTATTTGAGACACAATTAAATTATTAATCTTTTGGTTAATTTATTCCACACCTATCCTCTTTAATAATTTAAAATAACCCTTACCTCCTGTTGTGTTTTTGAAAGACTTGCCAATCCAGTGTGAACATCGACATCTCTCTTGGGCCCTTCCCACTTCGACATAGCTTTCCTTTTTTCTTCATCAGTTTTAAATTTTTCTTGCTCAAGACTCTGCTTCTCTAACTCTAAGCCCATGATTTCTTTTTCCAAAGTTTTCTTTTCTTCCTTGAACCTATATGTCTCTTCTTGGATGCCTCTCATCTCCTCTTTCGCTTTAGACAGTTCTTCTTGAACCACTGCCATCTCCTTCTGGACGTTTTTCTTTTCTTCGTCTTTCAGTTTGATTTCCTTTTCCAATCTCACTATTTCTTTCTCCAGTTCTTCTATTCTATTTTCTGCTCGCTTCTTCTCTTGATTCATTGACTCTTCCGAATGAAGAAGAGAATCAATCGAGTCATGCCTGAGCTTTCTTTCCTCTATTCTCAATTTCAGTTCTGCGATTGTTTTATCTGCTTCCTCTCGTTTTTTTTCACAGTGTTTCTTCTCTTCGATCGCTTGTGTCTTTTCATCAAATGCCTTTTCTCTATCTTCTTCAATAATTTTCTTTTCTTTTTCCAACTCAATTATTTTGTGCCTCATATTCTTAATGTCCTCACTCATATTTTCTCGATCTTCATTTACTTTATCCATGTATTGTTTCATTTGCTCTAAGTTTTCTTGTAGTTTAATTATCTTTTCTTCTCTTCTTTGGACTTCTACTTTAGCTATACGATTTTCGTTGTTTATTCTTTCCACTTCTTCTTGGAGCTTTCTTTTCTCCTCCTGTATCATATTTTCTACGGATGCACGTTGATATTCTGTCTCTGACATTTTTCTATGATCCGATTCCTTCACTTTGTCTTCAAACTCTTTACATTTTTGCTTTACAGCCTGTTTTTCATTTTCGACACAAAACCTCTCTTCTTCGATAGATTTTCTTTCCTCTTCTATCTTATTCCTTTCTTCTTCTAGTTGTTTCCTTATTTTCTCCTGTAAGTGTTCGTCGATTTCATCAATGCTTCCTCGTCCTCTTTTTCTCTCCTTTTTCGACCTGCGCCTTTGATCATGATCTTCTGGTTCTTGGGTTATCACCTCTCGTCCCTCCTCTCTCCGCGTCCTTACTACCGCACTGGTGTCACCGTCTGGATGGTCCCAGCCCCTGAATGCAGCCACAGCTTCCATTAAATATGGTTCTATAAGATCCTACGTAATCCTTGCCTCTTATCTAGTACGATCTAATTCATAATTATGTACAAGATTGTACAAGAGTAAGCACTCAAAGCTATCTATCTATCTATACACTTTATACTGTGAAATTATATTTTAGTAGTACCAAGGCTGCTAGGGCTGGGCTTAGATTCGTACATAATGCATAGCCAATAACGAATAGTGCATAGCACATAATGCGCAGAGAATTGAAACATATTATTGTCAATGAAAGCTTTACAACCGGATTATAGTGAACAGTGCATAACTCACAGAGTTGGTTTAACTTAAACTTTTGATGCATTATGCATAGAGTTGAGCAGATAAAATCCCCGGACTTGAGACTTGTCAGCCAATAAGAATGCGAGGAGACGTTCTATCTAGCCAATCATAGCTCCAGTATAGAGAGTAGACGGGAAATATCAACTTTGTTCATGTTTGAAATGGTTTTGTGCTAGCGATACTTGTTTGTTATAATTAACAGACTTTGTTTTAGTGTCAATTACTACGATTGTAAATGTGTATGAAAATATAATGGGGGGAAGATATTAGGTTTTGATCCCGTTATTGAGAAGAAAGTCCAATATTCACTATCGTTATACAATCTGAACCATAGATATAATAAAACTTGGTTTGGTAAATAATCCAAACAAGCCTTAAGATAGATTAATGTTATTAGTTTCAAAATATACAATCTAATGAACGCTGTTGTTCAAGTTAACCCTTAAAAGAAGTATTTTTAGATACTTTATCAACTAGACTCTAGTAAAGAGGTTAGGACAGCTTCTAGAATTAAAAAATAAAGATTGCTTTCAATAAGACTATAATAATTACGTTTAATTATTGTGAACGGTTGCATTTTTTATTATGAATTGTACACTGTAACCTATGTATTAATTGTTAATAATTATGAACACAATTAAGCCCAGTCATAATACGAAGCTTACACTGACATGTCAAAAAGGAAATAAGATTGAAAGTATTAAGAAGCTATAAAGGACTATATGTTAAATATATCTGAATATGTTATATACTGTATATATATATTATGGATATGTTTTATATTTATATACATGGACATGTTAAAAAAATCTTGTTCGAACCCAGTGTGCTATATTTCTTCAATATTTCCTTCGAACTAATTGTGGTCCACTTTATTAGAACTGTTATCTAGTGGTCAGAGCTACTGGCTACAGATCCAGAGATCTATGGTTCGATCCAATGCACTTAAAATATTTTTCTGTGAAGCGGCAGGTCTGGAACGGGGTCAATTCAACCTCGTGAGGACAAATGAGGTTGATACTTTAAAAGTACTCCGGACTGGGTGGGTGACGGCTCCGGTCTAGAAAACGGAGATTAAAGGCTGGAGGTTTCATTGTGCTGACCAATTGACACCCTCTATCCGCAAATGTTGGCATCATTTTCGCCAACATACGGTGGCCGCTCTGTCGGTATAGCTCACCATGATGCGATGGATTAAAAAAAAAAGTATTAAAACTAACTCCTCTCAGAGGTGACTTGGCGTTCTATGGGTAAGTTGTCGGACTTTTGTGTTGGGGGTCCAGGGTTCAATCCTCGGTCCTGGCACATATTTATCTGATTGCCAAACCCTCCCTTCACCTCTGACAAGACGTTTATTAATCACAACTTGTGAATGTGTGGAATGCCAGGCCTCCACCGTGGTTCGGATTCCACGGATTCCACGTTAAACTGTAGGTCCTCCATTTCATCTCACAATCACCCTACCACTACACATTAGCGTAAGTGCTTATAAACCGAACGGGTAGTAAGACGCGGTGCTAATGATAATAATAATAATAATAATAATAATAATAATAATAATCCTCTCACACTGTTCCTCAAGCTATGTAGTACTTCTGGCGGCTACTAAGCTACTGGCATTATTATATCCTAATAACACTTTTTTAACACCGCATCTTACTACCTGTTAATTTATGCGTGCATAAGTACTAACCACACTAATGAGCTAGGAATAAGGTAGGTTGAATTTAGGGGAAGTGTACACCGAATTTGCGTCGAGGGAGAGTGGTAAAAACATATTGGGAACACTACCCTCAGTACACCCGAACGGCATTCAAACCCCGACCTCCTTTATCATCGGCAGTCTAGTCCAACACGAGAGTGACGCCTTAGACCATGCAACCACCGAAGCCGGTGGTAATACAATTAATCTAGCGATGTGTTTTTCACGTCATGGTTGCAGGTGTGAGTATGCGCTTCCTCCCACCTGACAAGCGCCCACGCCTGCAAGAGGGTGTCATCCAGGGTGGGCGCCACGAAGGCCCTCACGACGTCCTCCCAGGTGTAGTCGTATAGTGGCTCCTCCCCTCCGCCCAGAACCTCCTCGTTCTTGCACACCGCGCACGGCCACGCGCACCCTCTGGTTTCATCAATCTCAGTGCACCTTGGGCTACCGGACACGACGTCGGGAGGCTGGGTCGTCACCAGGGCGTCGCTAGACTCAGAGGATTCAATCATGTGGTCGTCATAATGCTGGGGTGCTTCCATCGACATGACGTCATTGGATTGAGGTGTTTCTGCCATTATGTCTTCTCCAGGTTCCAACATGGCGTCGTTAAACTGGGGTGTTTCTGCCATTGTGTCGTCTGCAGGTTCTAACATGGCGTCGTTAAGCTGGGGTGTTTCTGTTATTGTGTCGCCTCCAGGCTCCAACATGGCGTCGTTAAGCTGCGGTGTTTCTGTTATTGTGTCGCCTCCAGGTTCCAACATGGCGTCGTTAAGCTGGGGTGTTTCTGTCATTGTGTCGTTTCCAGGTTCCAACATGGCATCGTTAAGCTGGGGTGTTTCTGCCATTGTGTCATCTCCAGGTTCCAACATGGCGTCGTTAAGCTGGGGTGTTTCTGCCATTATGTCATCTCCAGGTTCCAACATGGCGTCGTTAAGCTGGGGTGTTTCTGCCATTATGTCATCTCCAGGTTCCAACATGGTGTCGTTAAGCTGAGGTGTGTCTGCCATTGTGTGGTCTTCAGGTTCCAATATGGCGTCGTTCATCTGGGGTGTTTCTGCCATTGTGTAGTCTTCAGGTTCTAACATGATGTAGTTAGTCTGGGGTGTTTCTGTCATTGTGTCGTTTCCAGGTTCCAACATGACGTCATGGGACGATGTTGTTTCCGCCATTCAACTGTCACTGCTGAAAGTTACGAGAGAAATCTCTCATTATATAAAGTTATTTATATCAGCCTTAAAAGGATGGATGTCACAAAGACAATAATCTTTTACATTTCTTCCACTTAATATTTCTCTAATTATGATTCAGCTTATAAACATCCTCATCGGTGGGCACGTGGGTTAAGACGTCAATTTCACCAAGTTTGGTCGGCCTGGCTTGCCAATGATGGGGAGATCAGGGCTCGAATCCCGGTCGGATGTACTGTAGCTGGATATTCTCATAATATTTTCAATTCGATCCCCACGAAGATGAGGGTACATTTATTATAAATTCTACCTTAAAAATTTCTAACCCTTTAGTGTAGATACACAGATGACCTTGACGGGTAGTAAGTCTTGGTGAGGGGAAAACCCTTAATATATAATCTCTTAGGCCTACACACTAATTAAAAAGTTTTGATAAAACATTTATTGAGTTTATTTAAATAAAGAATAACCTAACAAACTAAAATGAATAAAAGCAAATGTAGCACATGGACTCATTATACTTTTTATCAACTATTTGAAAGCCCATATAATCATAATAGAAATAAAAAGGATAATTTATATTATTATATTTTGCAAATTTAACTTACCAACAGCATTATTCCTGTCACGTATCCGAAACACATGAGTGAAATATCTACTAGTTTTTGAACAAGAAAAATATGACAACAACGATTTAGGACAGCATCTTCAATTTCTATGCATAAAACGTATTTTAGACCAATATAAGTATAATTACAAGGTTAAATTTTATAGGGAACATTAAAATTAAACATACAATGTATATTTTTTTGAAAATACTAATTTATCAGCACATTATTGACAACTGTTTAAATAAATATTTACTTACTTACTCTATGGTACTAGGAACTCACACGTTCATTGCAGCACCTAGGAAAGCACACCACATATCCCTACCTTGAGATAGCTCTATCCAGTCCACCTCATTACACATTATCTCTATCTTGAGCTTGTTCTATCCAGTCTACCTCATTACACCCTATCCCTATCTTGAGTTAGTTCTATCCAGTCTACCTTATTACACCCTATCTCTATTTTGATCTAGTTCTATCCAGACCACCTTAATACACCCTATTCCAATCTTTAGCTAGTTCTATCCAGTCCACCTCATTACATCCTATATCTTAAATGTATTTGTATAGCAGCAAGGAATGAACGGTAAAAGTCCATGAGTATAATTTGTGGCCATATCATATCAGGTTTACGTCAATAATATGCAACCAGAGCAAGAAGAAAGGCTACTTATGATATGTTTAGTAGTAAGAGTTCGCGGTAGTACAGGCAATTTAAATGAAGTTACATAAAGATAAGCGTCTAACCCTAACGGGTAGTAAGATGCGGTGCTAAATAAATAAAATACATAAAAATATTAGTCGATTTTGGACCAGGCTAGGAATTATAATGAAGAAAATGTAACAAACAGTCAGTGAAATGTTATATTAAGGGTAATATAAATAAATATTATTATTACTAGGTGTTCTGTCAGGTCAATTCCTTTTGTCAGTGAACTTAGACCGCCAATGCGTCCTGTCCTCTGCCTCCTCCTTCAGCTCCCAAAATTTTCTTCGTTCCTTCAAGTAAGCCAAAATATTTGAATCCTCCTCCTTCCTAGGTTCCTCTTTCCCTCAAACTTTCCTCCTATGACGTCGTACAGAAGACATTTCTTCCTAAGGATGTGTCCGATCCAGTTTGCTTTGCACCGAAGAGTCACTTTCAAAATTGTTCTTGTATCACCCATTATTCTTAGGACTTCATTTGTCACCATGACGGCCCACCTGATCTTCTCAAGTCTTCTCCAGCACCACATTTCAGAGCTCTCCAAGTATTTATTTTACATCTTATTAATAGTTAAGTGTATAACCAATTCATTGAAATAATTTCCTTCATTTTGAATATATATTCTACTTAATAGATATTTTTATAATATTTTCTAAGATTTTATATAATTCTATTGTTCAACTGATACTACTGTTAAAGAAAAACGGTTTGCTTTGTTTGGTGTGTAAGCGATGACTGTGCATGTTTAGTCTAGGAGTAATAAGTCTGTTGTACAACTGACGTCACAGCCAAATACATATTATGGTGGTTGCATCCAGTGCAGAGGCAATGGCTAGGCCTGGTCAGTCTATGAGTAATGAATCCATCGGTCCAAATGATGTTACAGCCAAGGAATGAGAAATGCTGGTCACATCCAGTTAAGGCCATATTTTAGTAGATAGTCTTGGTCCAGTACAAAGGCATTACTGGAGTAATACGTATAATTATTATGTTAATGTTGGGTCCTTAAAGAATATTTTGGGTTGGATCGGTACTGGCATCATGTATGAAAGTTAAAATTTGAATATTATACTCTTATATTATTACCATTATTAATTAATTACAGCTGTATATTATTTTATGGTATCATTGGAGCTGAAGGAGGTGGCAGAGGACAGGGTGCATTGGCGTTCTAAGTTCACTGACAAACGGAATGGACCTGTCGCAAGACAGAACACCTAGTGATAAAAAAAATACTTAGAATGTACGTTATACCAGAAACCATAAATATTTTTGTCGGTTTTTTTAAAAACAGGAACACATTTAATATTGTTTTAATATGAGTCAAAATAAAAAATAAATTCAAAATGTTAATGTTTGTACTTTATATATTTGACAATTTCTTTATTAATTTATGATTAGATTCATTAACACCAGCGCTATAAGTCATTCCATTTTAGTTAGTATAATAATGCAACAATATATTCATAGAAAAATAAAAGTTATTTATATTGGTTTCTAAGGCAACATAAATGCAACTTGACACTTCATCATGGACGTTAAAATTACACATATTTCCACTGCCAGTATTATGGCACCAAATACTTGCTACAAGACTTGAACCCAGTTCTCTACAATGAAAGTACCTAATTAAAACTCATGTAAACCTTCAAAACATAGACCACCATGACTGAAACTATAACAATATGGTAAGGAGCACTAGGCTATGTCTGTGGGTGGACTATTGCAAAGGATCGCAAGAGGGAAAGATGGCAATATATAAACGTGTGTTAACGCCAACATTGTTTTATGGATGTGAACCGTGGGTTTGTCAGGAGAAACACAAGAACAAGTTGATTGCGGTTGGAATGAGATATCTGAGAAATATATGTGTGAAAACTCGTATGGACAGTCAGTAATGAATGGGTGCTGAATGAGTGCGGTTTGAAAGGGAATCCAATAGGTCAATGTGAAATAAGTGTCTTACGTTGGTTTGGGTATGTTGAGAGGATGAGTGTGGATCGAGTGACAAAGGAAATATATGAAGGTAGAATGTGTGGATCAAAAGGAAGGGGTAGGCCATATTAGACATGGATGAATGTTGTAGATGAATGTGAGAAAAAAGAGAAACATTAAGAGTTTTAAGAATAAAAGAGAATGTTTGACTCGGTATATGGATGTTGTTGGAGCGAAGGGAGAATGCAAGGATAGGGAAGTGTGGATAAAGTTAGTGAGGATGGATTAAGTACGGAGTTGTTGTTTTTTGAGCTGTATGCACAGTTTCTTGCCTACCCTGTAAGGGAATGGCGTGATTAGGTATGCATGTAAAACAAAGATAGCTTTATAATTTTTTCGATTTTGAATGTGATTGAAAAAACTTCATTAAGTTAGTCCGCAATCGATCTATACTGACCTAGCAGCCACTGTCTGTTGGAAAAGATAGTGTCAACATTTGTGGATAAAGGGTGGCATGTGGTCAGCCCAATGAACTAACTGGCCGTTAATCTCAATTTTCTAGACCGGAGTCATTACTTTTCCATTCAAGTAGCTCCTCATTTGCCCTCATGAGGCTGAGTTGACCCAAGTTCCAGACCCACTGATTCACAGAAAGATCTGTAAGCGTCAGATATCGAACCCGGGACCTCTGTAGCTGTATCTAGGAACTCAGACCACTAGAATACAGAGGGGCTCTTTAAATGTTATATTCATGAAGGCCAAGTGATTGTTTGAAATATTAAGGAAAAATGAAAATTAGTTAGAACAACATCTTGAATTTAGCTCTAAGTTACTTAGGGTTTTTATTTTTCAGAAAAATGGGTGGATTGTGGGTTAGTGCCTGGTTTAACTCTTTCGAAGGAATTGTACTAGAAAATGGCTTCCTCCCATTCAGAATTATTTTTTAGCACCACGTCTTACTACCCGTTAGGGTATATACGCGTATGTACTATTTGCGTTAGTGATATTTAGGAATTAGTAAGGTTATATTAATAGGAAATGTATCCGCATTTGCGTGGAGGGTGAGTGGAAAACAATTTTGGAAAATCACCCTCAGTACACCCGACCGAGATTCGAACCTCGATCTCCCCCGTCATCGGCAGTCTAGTTGTACTGCGAAAGTAGTGCCTTAGACCATGCGGCCACCGAAGCGGGTCATTCAGTATTAAACTTGCCCTTTAAAGCCAACTCACAGACTTCTCCTAACTAAATTATTGTGTGCGTGGTTGGTAAAATGGACAGTGATGATGAGGGGTCAGTTTACAAGTACAGTCTCGTCAAAACCGACTTGACCTGTCAACAGCCTCTGAGTCACCACTGCTACTAATTATATTACTAAACAGCTATATTATGACGAGACACCTATGATTTTGTTTAATTTTCAGCATCAAACACAACAAACAAGCCATGTTAAAATAATGACAACTTTGATCGCATCTATTTGCGACCGATATTCCAAAATAATATCGTTACAAATCGCTGCACCTAGACAAACAATCGACAAAGCCAACTTTATTGTTACCTACTTCAGTGTAAGAATGGTCTAAGGCGCCATTCTCGTATTAGATTGGCCTACTGATGATGGGAAGATCGGGGTTTGAATCCCTGTTGTGTCTACCGAGGGTGGTTTTCCCTAAATAGTTTCCCACTCTTCTTCCACGAAAATGCGGACATATTACATCTGAAATGCTTCCTTATCTATTCCTACCCCGCTAGAGTAATTATTATAATATTATTTGCATATGAACTGAACAGATATTTAAGACGTGGTGTTATATAAAAAAAAGCTTTCTTGATATTCCAAAGCCCATAATTTGTGATAAATCCCAGCACGGTTAAGACATTTTTGTGCAAATCTACAAGTAAAGGTTTTTTTTAGAGACAGCCCCTTTTTTAAAAATGAAATCGGGATACTGTCATATTAGCGTTCATACGTTCATTGAATAACGTAATGTTAACGCATATTATATGTACGTGCGTTATTTATATAATATTAATATAATAATATATAATAATAACTCTATATAATTTCAAGAACAAGCTCATCTCAGAAACAACTAGACTTTGTCAGAGAGAGTCTGTTTCCGGGACAGGTATTCTGCTAGTGTCTGATCTCATACAGACCAACTCAAGGAAAGGTAGTCAGCCAAAGTCGGGCGTATTCAAATATTTTTGTTTGAATCTCGAATTTATATTCTGTCAATTTATAAGACATATGCCTATTTTACATTGTATGATTGTGTATATGTGAGAAAGTAAGACATTCAAAACTATAGCCGGTATTTTAAATAGGGCCTATATGTGCTTTTATGAGGGTTGGGGAAAGCTACCATATATTATAGATATATATGTGTTTTGGCAATATTTTGTTCCTCATCAATTAAAAGTATTTCTTATATCAATGTGACTTGAGAAATAATCTATAAAACTATTACATTCTGCCAAGGCTCACCTCAGTGCAAACCATCATGAAAAACGTACTTGGATTACTAAGCGAAGAGAAAACGGAAACCTCAAGTGACTTCAGAGAAAATGATACACTTTCAAGAAGATATAAGCATACACGACCATCGCATAGACGTAGTTCTGGGAAGACTCCGGAGTCAAACAGAGCAACACCTCTCATAGTCAGATATGTCTCAATACCTGACGTATCGGAGGTATTCACTAAAAAAACACGAGAGCGACCATCCTTCTTCGGAAAAACAAAGGTTTCAACACCATGCATAGTAAGCTACGTTTCGATACCAAACCCTCCAGACAGACCTAAAGATAGAGTACCATCTCACGAGTTGTCCAAAGGGAGTGCCACAAATCACCTAACACACCACGTATTATTTAAAATCTCACCTAAGACTTCTATCCTCCTTAACAAGCCTGAAAACAAAAAAATAAGCGAAGAAAATCTTCAACCTGTAAGCGAATCCTTCGTGGTAATCAAGAATTCTGTTTACAAATCCGTCGCGGGAAAGCAAAGCAGAGGAATTCCATATTATGCTAGCTTTGTCTCGCTACCAAAACTAAGCGAAGAAAATATTCAACCTGTAAGCGAATCCTTAATGTTAATCGAGGCTTCTGTTTATGAATCTGTCTCAAGAAAGCGAAGC
The DNA here is from genome assembly GCA_902151455.1 of Timema bartmani. Classification (NCBI taxonomy): domain Eukaryota; kingdom Metazoa; phylum Arthropoda; class Insecta; order Phasmatodea; family Timematidae; genus Timema; species Timema bartmani. The sequence continues at coordinate 58,104 of CABFWB010004208.1, forward strand.
AGAGGAATTCCATATTACGCTAGTTTTACCTCATTACCAAAAATTAGCGTGAGCGCGGACGATTTGGACAAAAAGAAGCTTGACTACGTAAGTCTTGAAAATATTTCATTTTTGTCCTCAACTAGCCTACCCGATGAAGAAATATTGGAAAAGACAATCAGCAAGGACTTGAAGCCACGTTTAACTCTATCTGAACCATCATTGCCAAATGAGTCAATGCAGAAAGCTGTAAATAACTATGATGTAAAAACTGAAGTAATACGGCAACGCACCGTAGACGGTAGTGACACAAGTACAGAACCAGTTGAACCACGAAATGAAGGATGGGATACTCACCCAGTTTTGGTCAACAAAATAAGCTCATCCTCTACTAGCTTACTTGAAGAAGAAATATTGGAAAAGACAAACAGCAAGGACTTGAGATCACATTCAACTTTATCTGGACCATCAATGCCAAATGAATCAATTCAGAAAGCTGTAAAGAACTATGATGTAAAAACTGAAGTAATACGGCAACGCATCGTAGACGGTAGTGACACAAGTACAGAACCGGCTGAACCACGAAATGAAGGATGGGATACTCACCCAGTTTTCCCCAGCAAAATAAGCTCGTCCCGTCACAAAATCATCACAGAAAAGGACGCTAAGAAGATTCGACGTTTAATTTACGGAATTCATAGAGATCTGTCTTATTTTTACCATTCGGATGATTCTTCCACTTCCTCAATGGTTCCAGCACCCGACGATACGACTGAAAGGGCGGCGATTCCTCCAGGAAACACACTTAAAGAAGGTGTTGGGAAAGTTGAACTAGATCAAAATGCAAAAGAGAATCTTACCATAGATGAATCACCCGAAAAACTTAAATCTTTTCCTGCATCTATGGAACTAACTAAAGAACCATCTTTGTCAAATGTTAAGTTATCTGAGATTCCTATTGTATACCATGATGCAAAGAAAAAGTATGAAATGAAGCAAGTATTCAGCAAAATGGAGAAAGAAGGGTGTAAAACAAGTTTTAGTGAAAGTATGCCAACCTCTGCCATAGATATTGAGCCATCTCAAGAACCACCCCTTGAAGCTGTGCAAGAATTTTTCGAACATATTTTAGTAGACCACGCAGTAAAGGCGGAACGTACATCCGCGGCAATAGAACGGTTGCTGGACAAATTGGAGAAAGAAGACGTCGAAACAGAGTCAAATGAATCCACGGCATCACGTACTTCAACGAGTGAACCGTCTGAAGAATCATCCCTTGATGTCATTGATGAGTTCGTTAAAGGAGATACAATTCATCCCAGAGTCAAAGAAGAACATACCAATGTAGCTACACCACGCTTAATCTTTGAGCTGAAAAAAGTGCCTTTCGAAACGGAGCAGTACAGCAATAAAATTAATCATGAAGCAAGTCGAAAGATTGTGTCAGAGTCAACAGGAAGATTCACAACAGAATAAGACGTATAATTCTAAGTTGAAACAAGCAGACATAGGTTCTTCTTCTTCTTCTAGATCCTATACATCAAAGAGAAAAGTAGTTAAATCTAGGCGAAACATTGGCTCGAGAAATATTGAAGCTTACTGTTACAAACCTCTATTAAATTTGACGTTTGCACGTTTTTTACTAAAATAAAATCGTAATGTATAGAGTTTTACAATAAGGTTGAAATAAAGTACATAAACCAACAAAAAAAAAGAGGAAATTATGTTATTATTTTTGTAGGAGGGTCTTACCAAATTCTCTATTTGAAAGAAATATAGCTATTTATGTAGTTTTCACAGCGTTCATCTTCTATGGAGGCAGCCTTTCAAAACACTTACCACCAGTTTCCTGGATTTTTATGACATGTCGTCTTTTATTTGGTGCATCACAGACAATGCTCGTGTGGACATAAATTCAGTTCATGATCTCCTGGTTGTAAACACTATTTTATAGGTAATTTTTTGGTAATTTTTTGTCATTTTGGATTTTTAGATGCTTATTTCTTGGCTTGTGTCATTTTAAAGTAGTTTTTAGGAATTTATTTTCAATAATATATTTTTAATTTCTCTCGATCCCTCGGAGCGAAAGTTTTGTGATTGTCGAAAAATTAGAACTCAAGATTTTGATACATGTCCACGTTTCATGACCCCCTGAAACAAAAAAAGTGGTTTTCGTTTGGCTGTCTGTCTGTACCTCGGGCTAGAGCCGAAACTATTTTACCGATTGTGGTAAAACTTGGTATCTGGGATTTTCATAAGGTCCCCCCGAGGGGTTTTTGTAGTTGGATATCCAACCCTAAAATTATAAAGGGTAGTTTTCTGAAGGGTAAAAAGAGAAAAAAATCTATTTCCTCAAAATTTGCTCTAACGATTTTAATTAAATTTTATATATATAGACACTGTTCATTGTTATTAACAAGATAGCAATTCTCATATTCTTATGAAAATGACTTTGAGGGTAATTAACATGAGTGAAATTTTCCATTTTTGATAATTTCTCCACAACTATTTGAGATAGGAAATAACTATCATTGTAAAGTTGTAGTACTATTAAACATAAAAACTTTTATTTGAAATATACTTTTTATAAAACCAATAATTTCTGATATATAAACAAATATATATATATATTTAATTCATGTCTTTAAAAATGAATTTGATTCTTGAGCTCTTTGGTGGACAAAGATGTTTCTATTTTTTCAATTTTTCTGTAACATTGTTCCTAGTTCCTAATTCCATAGAGTAGGTAAGTAAGTGTATTTTATTTCATTTATGATCTTTGGTGTAATGTTTCTACAACAATGTATGGTACTATTATTTCGTTTCAAGAATCTTTCGAGTTTCTAGTAAATGTCTATTTTAAGATTAAAGATGGAGAAACTCTGTGCGTTGTGACGTACCATTTATTTAATACAGTTGGTATCTTATAAATACATAACTTAAAAAACCTAACATATTTCGACACACAGTTGTTGGAATTAAACGATTGTAGTTAATGAAGACAGTGAACTTTGTATCCTCTTTGCTTGTATGGATGTAAAAAAACACATTCCTGGTGAGATAGTGCAGCTAGCCTGGAGAGGGTTGCGATGGGAGGGGGCAGTTATCACATCTGAATCAGATATTTGTAGATTAACATTATATCTAGCAAAATGCAAGAGTCTAGCTATTTTTTTTAGCGCCGTGTCTTACTACCTATTAATAATTAAGCTAGTGAGGGTAATTTAGAGGAAGTGCACTCATATTAGCGTGGAGGGAGAATGGAAAATCACTTAGAAAAACCCACCCTCAGTACTCCTGACCAGGGTTTGAACCTTGATCTCTTTATCATCGGCAGTCAAGTCTATTGCAAAAGTGATGCCGTAACCATTTAAAGTATGTTAATTTTTAGGTCATTTTAAGGTAATTAAAGTCCGGGGCCAGCTTATTACTCTTATGCTGGACCTACTCGTGACTCTTAAGTGCCTTACATTTCAAATTTCCGTTCACACGCAACGCTTTCTCATGAAACTATAGCTAGAATCAGACACGTCCATAAACACTCCACAGAGCCGCTCTAGAGCAAAAATCTGTGTGCATGACTCCATTATTTGAAGTCCATCCCAAAGCACTCCACAAAGCAGCCCTAGAGAAAAAAAATCTGTGTACTTGACTCCAGTCTTTGAAGTCCAGCCTAAAAACTCTTCAAGATCATGTCAGGTTGTCACATGTTGATATCAACATTTGTTGAATATCTGTCAAGAATGTCTTGAAATCTAATGGCAATTTTTTCTCTTCATTTAAAAAGTTTGTCATCTAATGCTGCCATGCTCGTGACAGATATTCAACAACTGTTGATATCACCATGTGAAGAAATTTAAAACTTTGTATTTCCACTGGATAAATATTTTATTTATTTCGACAAAAAAAGTTTTTATATAAAAACAGCAAAAATACTGCCCTTTCCAATCGTTCACTCCACTCCCACCTTATTATCGAATGTAATGATTAGCGGCGCAACTTGTTCCCGTGTCTGGGTAGAGTACAAGGGTTGGGGGGTTGGGGTACGGGGGCAAACAGGTGTCTGACTGGCAGATGCAGGTCTGGAGTCGCGTGCCGTACACTGTGAAATACAAGGTGGTAGTAGCAGGTGTCAACAGGCTCGAGGGAGACAGAATGGAACTAACGTTGCAGCAACCCTCAGTCTGCAGGTGATCGTCGGGGAACGGGGGGGAGGGGGAGGACCAGTAACAACACCTTGGAGGAACGACCTTCTAGGGAGGTTGATAGGGACCAGTAACAAAACCTTGGAGGAACGACCTTATAGGGAGGTTGATAATAGGGAGGTTGATAGGGACCAGTAACAACACTTTGGAGGAACGACCTTCTAGGGAGGTTGATAGGGACCAGTAACAACACCTTGGAGGAACGACCTTATAGGGAGGTTGATAGGGACCAGTAACAACACTTTGGAGGAAAGACCTTCTAGGGAGGTTGATAGGGACAAGTAACAACACTTTGGAGGAACGACCTTCTAGGGAGGTTGATAGGGACCAGTAACAAAACTTTGGAGGAACGACCTTCTAGGGAGGTTGATAGGCACCAGTAACAAAACTTTGGAGGAACGACCTTCTAGGGAGGTTGATAGGGACAAGTAACAACACTTTGGAGGAACGACCTTCTAGGGAGGTTGATAGGGACAAGTAACAACACTTTGGAGGAACGACCTTCTAGAGAGGTTGATAGGGACCAGTAACAAAACTTTGGAGGAACGACCTTCTAGGGAGGTTGATAGGGACCAGTAACAAAACGTTGGAGGAACGACCTTCTAAGAAAGTTTTTTTTCCCAACACTTCTTTGTACTCCTTTGGCTTGTACGTATTTATTCATTCCACTAATTCGTTAGGGATGAATAGACATTTGTGTGGAGGGAGAGTTGGAAACCATTTAAGAAAAACACCCTCAGTACGGTCCGTGTCTGTATACGGCTCCTGTAACGCCGCTATGAGTTTCGTAGTCGAAATGTGCCTTCTCTCCCGGCCTCACTGGCACAGCTTAGGCAACCCGCTGGGCCGTGCGCGCTCTTGTCTGCGCGTACGATAGTTTCGGTATATGTCTTGGGGTTCGACTCTTGTCTTATGACGAGATTGGACTAGTTATCGAGTTCTCGAACAGAAAGGTCGTGATTTCCTCTCGTAGGAGGATGGGTGGGTCAACGAGTGACATAGACCAAGAGAGTGGTGCGTTCTGGCTGGACTTGTGCTATTTTATTCCGTCTCTGTTCACTTCGATGTATCTTAAGGCGATTTGCTCTTTTCATTCGGCGTGTAAGTGCAGAATCATGGGAACAAACGGTTATCTTCAAGAATTCTTAGTTGTTTTGCAATTTTCTTTTCGGAAACGGGTTGTTAAAAAATAGAAGTACGTTGATTAAGCTATAATTTTTATATACACACCTCCTCTATCATTTTAACAGTGATCAAATATCAATAATTTTGACATTTTTCAACGGAAAACTGCCAGCTGCATAACAAAAAATAAGAAAATATAAAAACTAATAAACATTGATACATTATCTTAGAAGGGGTGTTGAAAATATTGCTATAAATATTTGACTCGTTCTCGAGAAAACTGATATTTCCAAACGTATGATTTTTCCGCAAGACCTGTCCGGTAGCTAGCGCCATCTACGGT
>CABFWB010004209.1:39174-63692 GCA_902151455.1 Timema bartmani
CAACTTTCTCACTTTCTATTAAAGGAGTATCATGGTAAGAAAGCGATACAACTTTCTCACTTTCTATTGAAGGAGTATCATGGTAAGAAAGCGATACAACTTTCTCACTTTCTATTGAAGGAGTATCATGGTAAGAAAGCGATACAACTTTCTCACTTTCTATTGAAGGAGTATCATGGTAAGAAAGCGATACAACTTTCTCACTTTCTATTGAAGGAGTATCATGGTAAGAAAGCGATACAACTTTCTCACTTTCTATTGAAGGAGTATCATGGTAAGAAAGCGATACAACTTTCTCACTTTCTATTGAAGGAGTATCATGGTAAGAAAGCGATACAACTTTCTCACTTTCTATTGAAGGAGTATCATGGTAAGAAAGCGATACAACTTTCTCACTTTCTATTGAAGGAGTATCATGGTAAGAAAGCGATACAACTTTCTCACTTTCTATTGAAGGAGTATCATGGTAAGAAAGCGATACAACTTTCTCACTTTCTATTGAAGGAGTATCATGGTAAGAAAGCGATACAACTTTCTCACTTTCTATTGAAGGAGTATCATGGTAAGAAAGCGATACAACTTTCTCACTTTCTATTGAAGGAGTATCATGGTAAGAAAGCGATACAACTTTCTCACTTTCTATTGAAGGAGTATCATGGTAAGAAAGCGATACAACTTTCTCACTTTCTATTGAAGGAGTATCATGGTAAGAAAGCGATACAACTTTCTCACTTTCTATTGAAGGAGTATCATGGTAAGAAAGCGATACAACTTTCTCACTTTCTATTGAAGGAGTATCATGGTAAGAAAGCGATACAACTTTCTCACTTTCTATTGAAGGAGTATCATGGTAAGAAAGCGATACAACTTTCTCACTTTCTATTGAAGGAGTATCATGGTAAGAAAGCGATACAACTTTCTCACTTTCTATTGAAGGAGTATCATGGTAAGAAAGCGATACAACTTTCTCACTTTCTATTGAAGGAGTATCATGGTAAGAAAGCGATACAACTTTCTCACTTTCTATTGAAGGAGTATCATGGTAAGAAAGCGATACAACTTTCTCACTTTCTATTGAAGGAGTATCATGGTAAGAAAGCGATGCTACTTTTTGCTTTCTGTGTGTTATTCCTTATTTAAACTTTATATTTTCTTGCGGGATCCCTTACAATAATATCGCTGCTTTTATATTATAAAAATACAAAACATTCAAGTTATAGCTATTGAAGTATTTTCCTATTCAGAAGCAGTAATATGGTTTATTAATACTGTGGATGTGTTTTCAATATTCAATTTTAGATCGAAAACATAAAGGAAATATCAGGTTTTTTTTTTAGTTTGGGTAGCTTCCTTTTCTTTTGAGTTTAGATAACTTATCTCTCAGAGCTAGTTTTCTAAAAATAATGTTATAATAATGCTCATGTTTATGAAATTATTATACACTATACGAACAAGAGAAAGAAAGCGACTTGCAGAAAGCATTAAATCATTTGAGTGCGGCGACAGACGGAATGGATATTGGCATAAATGTATCCAAAACTAAGGTATTGGTTTTTGATAAGGACGGATCAGAAAATAATTGTCAACGTAGTGGAAAACTGTTAGAACAAGTGAATGATTTTGTGTATCTGGGCAGAATGTTCTGTAATAATGAAGTAGTATCGAAACAGACAAATATGGTGGTATATAAAGTGTGTTGACGCCAACATTGTTTTATGAGATGTGAAGCGTGGGTTTGTCAGGAGAAACACAAGAGCAAGGTGAATGCGGCTGGAATGGGATATCTAAGAAATGTGTGTGGAAGAACTCGTATGGACAGAGTCAGTAATGAATGGGTGCTGAAGGAGTGCGGTTTGAAAGGGAATACAACAGGTCAATGTGAAAGAAGCGTCTTACGTTGGTTTGGACTTGTTGAGAGGATGAGTGTGGATCGAGGGACGAAACAAATATATGAAGGTAGAGTGTGTGGATCAAAAGGAAGGAGTAAGTCATGTAAGACGTGGCTAAATAGGGTAGACGAATGTGTGAAAAAGAGAAACATTAAGAGTTTTAAGAATAAAAGAGCACGTATGACCCGGTTTATGGATGTTGAAGGGAGAATGCAAGGATAGGGAAGTGTGGAGAAAGTTAGTGAGGATGGATTAAGTACGGAGCTGTTGTTTTTTGAGCTAAATGCACAGTTTATTGCCTACCCCGTAAGGGAACAGCGTGATTAGGTATATATATATAACTATACGAACAGAATATTCTATTTACAAACACATGTAGGTGCGCGAGACTTTCCAACTTTGGGGGGAACAAATATATTATATGTAATTTGATCCTCACTAATCAATATTTATATAAAAAAATAAACAGAATCCATTAATAATTACCAAGCTTCTTATTCAAAATATACTGTTTCAGATTAACATTAATATAAATTCATGATTTTCATTGTACCCCCGATTTATATAGTGCCAACACTTTTATAAATAATTTGCTTGATATTTAAAATGTTTAGGCACAAACCTACTTACAAGAGTGTTTTTATTTCTGTGTTAAATAATAGTTACTACTTAATTTAAGTGAACATTGACTCCACCTGCCACCTTTTTTCTTCTTTTATTAACTGCATATTATTAAACATGTTTAAATAAAGTAATTGATCATGATCGTGTCCAAAACATGTTTATGTGTGTGATAGAGTCAAATGAGTAGCCTTATATTTGAGATATATTGCTCCTCATGTATGTTTTAGAGTGACATAGATAGTTAAAATAGTTATTCGCTCTGCAGAACCAGCTTATAGCGTTGTCTGCATAAATTAAGCAGTGCCTATTTATGTAATAAGGGCATACAATGTGTGTGAAGTAACTGAAATCTTGTAATTAAGTAAACAGTTTAAACAAATTAGTCAACTAAACTCTATATTGAAAGGGACTTTCCATTAAAGTACAAATATTGGGAGGAAATTGTAACCCCTCCACCCCCTCAAACCGCCATTCACCCAGCCAGGCACTCTCTTGTATAAACGCAATATAACGCAATAATAATATATGTATTTAAACGTAATACCTATATAGATTATAACATTGGAGGCATTAACAGGCATTCGACCTGCCTCGGTGTTGCGGATAGCTAACGCGCTAGTTTTGTGTTGAGCCAGACTGCTGAGGACGGGGAGATCGAGGTTCGAATCTCGGTCGGGTGAACTGGGGAAGAGGAGTTCCTAAATGGTTTTTCACTCTTCCTCCACGCAAATGCGGGTTCACTTCCTCTATATTCAACCTTCCAGATTCCTAGTCCATTATCGTAATTAGTACTTAAGCGTATAGCCAGAACGGGTAGTAAGACGCGGCGCTAAATAATACAAACAAAAAAACAGCTCTCTGTTGCTATCGCTGTGTTGCTGATAGTTCTTGTGATTAAGATCTCACACGTCTTTCATAGACTGAGCCTTAATATAGTGAGTGATGCATGGCTAGACATGGGATGACCTTGGATAGCCCAGTGATATGGCGCATGGCTGTGCTTAACCCAGTGATTACTATTTTCTTTAAATTGAAAAGTGACACCTGGACACGGGAATCGAACCCAGAACCTCTGGTTTATTACGTGAATGCTCTAACCACTGAGCTAACCAGGAATCACCCCATGCTCAGATGCCATTCTTCACTCATGGATGTGCGGAAATGGTCAGCTACATAAGAGTGATAATAATTTAAGATCACTAGTTATCAGATAATGCGGCCACCTTTGACTCGGGAGGGCCTTATGTTACCTGGATAGCTCAGAGTTAGAGCATTGGTGAACCAAGCCAGAAGTCCCGGGTTCGATTCCCGTGTCTAGCTGTCTTTTTTCAATTTTAAAAAAAACCATGATATTTAGATGCGCTTATCACTGTAATTAGCGAATAAAATAGCTTGACTATTTGTTCTATTTGTGATTACGGTTTCCTTAATATAAGAGATGGGTAGGAGAAGGGTAGCTTAGAATAATGCATCCGCATTAGTTTAGAGAGTTAAATGTAAAAACCACGAATATATTTCACATTAAGTAAGCCACCCAAAATGCATCCAGCCTAGATTAAAACTTCGACCTTTACGTCACAGGCAATTCAGCATGTTGCAAGATTGTGGCCCAATGAACAATATGTTTCATTTCGAGGAATAAAATAATGCTAACAACCTAGCTTTATATTACACAATCTCATTACCAAGAGTTCAATTTATAATGTTTAAATCACATAACCCATAAACAAAACTACTAGGCCTATAAATAAATAACATTCCCGGATATAAATTATCAATCTGGCGCTAGCAAGCAAGAAAAGACACAGATTAAAAAAAAAAGTCCAGAATGATAAATGTTTCCGAAACTAAATTTTCCCTCCGAGAATACATTTATTACCGCGAACAATTTCCGCTCCAGGCTTTCCTACCCCCGTCCCCTCCCCCCGGCACTATACAAGTCTTCATCTCGACTCTCTGAACAGCAAGCCATTTCCTTGTGTCACTCCATCTTTAAGGCGACCTCCTGCTGACTATAGCATCGAATATTCCGAGCTCCCCTCCCGCACCCCCCCAGGCCTACTTGAGGAGGTCCAAGCGACGGCGTCGTGCAAATATATCAGGGTCGATACGCACCTGGAAAACAGGTAATTTAGTCAAGAGATAGATCAAGGACGTTTGGAAAAGTCACTGGAATTCTCGGATATTTCTGAAATAATTCTATAAATACGAAGTAAAAGATCATAAACCTTGCATGCGATTTGGCGAAGAGCGCTGACCTGTTTGTCTGATATTTCTTGTGCCAAGATTTTTTTTTTAAATCAATGAAAATTATGAATTTTTTTTATGAATTTGCATAGAAATTGCTCACATGTTTATTATTTGGTCAACGAAACCTGTTAATGTAAGGAAGGGGATTTCAAAACTCAAAAGTGTATCAACCGTAAATTTAGTTTTATACGTCCAAAAATCCTTTGAACCTTTTGAAAAAATATGTTCTACATTTCATCATTATTTTTTTTAAAAAAAGCTAATCAAAATCTCATTAAATTTGATTTGTTTTGTCTAACTCATCTAACTATGTGTTCGTGCTTTACTCATATCCACACCAATTTGGTAGTGATAAGAAAGGTACAATTTATCCGTAATGTACCCACATTAGCACGTAGAGAGCGGCCCCATCTAAGAGAAACAACCCTAAGTAGACCCGACAAGCATTCTAACATCGACATCAGCGTCACTAGTTAGCCATCAGGAGAGGATGATGCCTCACACTGCGTGAACACTGAGGTGGGTTTAATTGAAGTACTGATGGGTCGGTTTAGAAATCTATAACTGTAGGTTTCCCTCTGATGGATCAGTCATTCAGAACATGGGGCACGTGGGGAACATGTGGGGATTATAACTACACAGCGGATATCCCCACAGGTAGAGTCCATTCGGCATTCGTAAGTAACCTCGCTCAGAACTAAACGGCGTCTTAAGGGATCAGTGAACATATGATGCTAACTCAGGTTGATGACCTGGTGGTCCAGGGGTAAGGTGTCAGACTTCTATGCTGGGGGTCCGGGGTTCAATAATCGGTCACGGTACAGATTTATCTGATTGCCAAACCCTTCCTTCACCTCTGACAAGACGTGTATTAATCACAACTTGTGAATGTGTGGAATGCCAGACCTACCACCGTGGTTCGGATCCCACGTTAAACTGTAGATCCTCTATTTCATCTCACAGTCACCCTACCATTGCACATTAGCGTAAGTGCGTATAATCCGAACGGGTAGTAAGACGCAGTGCTAATAATAATAATGATGATAATAATAATAATGATAATAATAATAATAATGATGATAATAATAGATATTCAGGTTATATTACACTTCTCTCGAAGTTGTAGACATTACAATAAGACAGATTAATTTGCACAAATGTATCGGTCGTCAGACACCGAATGTTCCAGTGTAGAAAGCTACAAATCAAAATAAAATATTTCTTTTAATATAAAATACGCATTACTCTTTTCTCAAACAAACTTAAATTTGTTTTGAACTAAACCCCAGATATAAAAATGTATTAAAAAAATTCATTGAAATTCAAAACGTCACTAAAAAACCTTGTGTAAAGATCATTGGAGCTTTTCAATTCAATCATAACTACTTCTGAGATATTTTGGTTCGATTCCCTCCTGGGATCAAAATTTGTTTAATGTGAGAGCAAGTGTGGTATTAGAGATAAGGGGTTTACTATACATGCGGTTAAAAGCGCTAAAGCCCCATAGTAAAAAAAAAATATATATGATTAAAAGGAATCTCTTGTCCTATATATTTGTCTCTAAAATAATTACTCGACTAAACAATTTGTTTAATTGGGTTACGAATCATTATTAAACCGCATGTCCACAACTCTAACTTTCAAATTAATTTATAAATTTTACACTTTTTTTTTAAAGTCACATTTTTGAAAGAGTTGAACACACATGTCTGATATGAACACTCGAACTAAAGGTCAAGTATTTACTTGTCTGGTTGGTCAATGACAGGAAGGTCAAGGTTGAAATACCGACTGGGTGTATCGAGTTTAAATAAAGATGACTTCCCTTTACTCGCTTCACTTCAATTTAGGTAAAGTTAGGCCTACCAGTTAATTTACATTTCTCACCCTTGCCCTGATAGTATGATTAAATGTGCATGGTTCGGGTGGGTAGTAATACTATGTGGGGAAAAAATCTAACCCAAAGAAACAGTATCCTTGCTTATCTATGCAAACTGAACTAGTTTCTAAATAATATGTCTAAATAAAACCATTATCTTTTTGACGTGAATACGTCTTTAAATTTGCTACCATTCGGGGGCAATCCAAAAAAACCAATGATAACAAAATCGGGGGATACAGTTTGGTGTTGTAGTTTCGAATCTTTCCTCTACATCCAAAATTAAATTATACCACTGGATAGCTAAAGGATCAAAGAATTCATTACAATAAGCGAGAACAGTGACGCATCGCGCGCGGTGGAGGGGGAAGCGCCGCCATTTTGAGGTTATTTTGCTGCGTATCGAGATTTGCAATTAGTATAACTTTTGACTCTGAGAAGCTACGATGTTCGTTTAAGTTTTAGTCGTCAGCTGTTACATAAACGTATTCACGTACAACACACGGCCGTGTCCATGACACAGCCACACCCCATTTTTTTCATTTGTCCAAAAGAGATTTATCTTGTCACCTTTTTTTTTTATCACCGCATCTTACCACACGTTTGGGTTATACGCTAATGTATTTAGGAACTAGTATGGTTATATTTAGAGGAAGTGTACCCGCATTTTCATAGAGGGAGGATGGATAGCCATTTTGGCAAAACCACCCTCAAAACACCCGACCAAAATTCGAACCTCAATCTCCCCATCATCGGCAGTCTAGTCTACTACGAGAGTAGCGCCCTGTACCATGCGACCACCGACGCGGGTATGTAATATTTTAGTACCAAAGAAATGTAATGTGAATGGGATTTAATAATTACACTGTACCTAGAAGCTGTTTTTTTTTACGTGGTTGGACCGCATACAGCTCTAGGCATTAAAATGCCATCCAACATATAATGAGATCTGTTCCGATCCAACGACAAAAAAAACAAGATGTCCGCGTGCGTTGAATACGTCCCTTTATAATGTGCTTTAACACACAGTTTATTATTCGACATGTATTTTTTTCTGGGTAAATAATCCCTGGTTTACATTCACCTCATTGCTATGTCAGTTTTCTTTAATCTCCCTCGTTATGCAGCAACTGAATCAAGAAAACAAGCTAAATAATTAACATAAATAAACCAACAGAAGGATTCTGGTTAGAGGAAATTTTTAGATGATGTAAACATTTTTACTTTATTATTAATATTATTTCATAACTTCTTCTGTCAATGAAAAGTAACAGTTTTAAATCACATGACTTTACATATTATATATATAAAACAATATTGGTAATTTTTTTATAACTGTCAAATAAGTTCCACCGCTGATAACTGGGAAACTGATGTTCGAATCTTGGTCGGGTGTACTGAGGAAGAATTTTCAATATAGTTTTCCACTCTCCCTTCACGCAAATGCAGATACACTTCCTTTAAATATAACCTTCTTAATCCCTAAAACCATTAGCGTAACTAGTACATAAGGGTATAGCCCTAACGGGTGGTAAAACGCGGTGATAACTAAAAAAAGTCCCCTCATATCGAAATCGGACTGTAGCTGTTTCAAGCATTTATAGTTGATATCAAAATAAACTTTAACGACATATTGTAAAAATACAATAAAACAAAATATGCAGTCCTCAACGCCGCTGAGCACACGTGCTAAATATAAATCTTATCTAGTCTGGTTTACCGTAGACGGGGTGGCTGGGGTTCGAATTCTGGTGGTTATTGCTAAACGATTTATCCACTCTCAAGCCACTCAAACATAAGGTGACGAAAATGTATTTCAATAAAATCTATTTTTTCATTAAACATTATTTTTATAGATTTTCGAGAATGTTGATGTTGAAAGAGATTATAAGGATAATTATGGTTTTGTATATATAAATAATAATGAGATAGCTACTAGTATTTATCGTGTTCTTTCTGAACCAAATCACTACATCTATACACGACCTACAAATTAACACACAACTATAACGTCGATAATTCAAGAACATACACAACATCCAGTCCCCCGTCCGTCAATATTCTTCACTATGAAAGGGAAGCCTCAATTATAAGAAAACAATTTTTTTCGACGGTGTCGGGATTTGAATCCGGGATCATTATTTCAATAGACATACATGCTGGAATATTTTTCTGAATATATTAACAATAACGATAATGTAAGTTTGGTTCCATATGCCAAGAATGGAGTCGTGAATTGCTTGATTGTCAGAGTTCACACAAACCACACATCGTGTGAAAGAGCAAGTCAATATGTGACAATACACGTGTAGGTACACTCTCATTCACTAGTTCTAGCACATCCTCTCAGGCAGTCACATACAAATAAAATAGAGAACATAAAAACCTAAGATACTTAGTGTGTTATAATATATTTAACACAAGGTCTACCTTTTCGGTGTTCGTATGGTTTAAGGCGTCACACTCGAAATAAACTGGACTGCCAATGATGGAAAGATCGGGTGTACTGGTTAGCACCGCACCGTACTACCTGTTCGGGTTGTACGCCTATGTACTATTTACACTAATGTGTTATGGATTAGGAAGGATTAATTTAGCTGAAATGCACCCGCATTTGCTTGTATATAGAGAGAGTGAGACACAATTTAAGGAAAAAAACCTTAGTCCACACAATCGGGATCGAACCACGATCTTCCCGTCATCAGCAGTCTAATCTACTGCGCGTTTAACACCTTAGACCATGTGGCTACCACCAAAGCGGTTGATTACAAAATAAATATTTTGATTAAATATCAAATATATCAAATCCATTTATTGATATTGACGGTAGTAATAGGCCTACATATGTCTTGAGAGGGCTGAATAAAAATAAAACAATTTATACCAACGGGGAGGAAGTCTTGTTTTTTCCGCCATTAGTGCCGCGACTCGACTCTAATAACAGAAGATGTACGAGGACAAATGATGATGTATTAGGCTTTGTCCTTTATCTTCAGTACAAAGCAAATAAACAAACGACATCTTTTTAGGAATAACGAATACGATAATGTTTCACCGGCTGTAAGCATTCGTGTCAGCTTTTTTATGATAACACAAATACGGGATTATTCATTTTTATATTTAAAAGGCACCCGTTATTATTAGTAAACACTCTTAATGATACTTTATTACCAAGTTACTGCAAATTTTTATGGTTAGAATAATTTTTAAGATCTCTCAATTGTCGGGACAGTTTCTAATAAAATAAATGGTACGTAACTCCGCACGGACTTTCTCGCTCTATTGTTTAAAAACGGAAATATTTACTCAAAGCTCGTAATATGTGTGAAACTAAATAGTATACACTAGCAAACCTACGGATAAATTGCACTATACTTATGTAAGACATTTTTTGAGTCCTGGTTTTAAATTTTATAATTTTATGTTTTAAAGAATTAATGTCCTCATTTGTATGTTTGGACCGATAAAAAAGATCAATATTGGGTCCACAAGTGTCAACACTTCGCATTAAAATTTCGATTTCAGGTTTAAATTCTCGACATTTTATTAGATGTTGCACATCTTCATGTCATCGCATTGCTATTAAATTCCTCATTTATAAATTTTGACCAATAAAAAAATGTAAACATTGACTATTGAGTCTAAAATGGAGATGGATCATTGTTTTACAAACATTTCTCTTAAGAGGTTTAAGGAAAAATAACAAACTTTTTGAGATACTTAAATTTAATTACTCTATCGCATTGGAGAATTATTGAGTTAAAACTTAAGTAGTATATGTTTACAACTAAAGCCCACAAAATTGTATTAATATATTTGCCAATATCTCAGAAACTGTTGGTTTTATAAAAATATATTTCATATAAAAGTTTTTTATTTTCAATAGTGCTACAATTTTGCAATGATAAGTTATTTAGTATCTCAAATAGTTGCGGAGATACGGAAATTTCAGCTTCTGTAAAGTACCCTAAAAGCCATTTTCATGGGAAAATGAAAATAGACAGTTTATTTATAATCTTAACCAACGCCTGTATACGAATTTCAATCAAAATCGCTAGAGCCGATTTTGAGAAAATCGATTTTGTTCTCTTTTCGCCCTTTATTAAACTATTCTTAAATTTAAGTTTAAACAGACACACAGACAGACGGCATGGCAAAGACCACTTTTTAGGGTTCAGGGGGTCATATGTCGACATCCATCAACATTTAGAGTTAGATTATTTTTACGGTTGCAATAATTTACCTTTAGTTTTCGAAAAGTTAAGACATATATAAATATTTGCGCATAGCTTGAAAGTTATTGGTTTTATAAAAATATGCTTCGAATAAAATATTTGTATTATAAATAGATATACATATTTGCAATGATCAGTAAATTTATATTTCAAAGAGTTACGGAGATATGATAAAAATTGATAATTTAACCATCATACCGGAGCCCTTAAAGTCATTTTGCCGAAATATTGAGAGTAGCCATTTTGTTTGGAATATTTATAAATTTTTTGAAATGAAATTTAATCAAAATCGTTAGAGCTGATTTTGAGAAAATCGATTTTTTATCTTTTTGACCTTCAGTAAACTACCCTTAATTTTAGGGTTAGATATCCAATTCTAAAAACTCTTCGGGGAAACCCTATGAAAACCAAGTTTTAGCCCGATCGGTAAAATAACTTAAGCTCTAGTTGGAGGTACAGACAGACAGACGGAGATTCAAAAAACACTTTTTCGGATTCGGGGGGTCATGAAATGTCGAGAATGAAATGTCAAAATATCGAGTTAGATTTTTTTGACGATCACAATACTTTCTCTACCTGAAAGGTAGCGAGAAAATAAAAATAGTCAAAACATGTTTTATTTGCCTAGTTTTTGAAAATCATTTAAAAACCATTGAATAGTAGAGTATAATTTAAATACCAATACAGGCTATGAAAGTTATAATTAAAACATTTCTGGTTGCCATGACAACAAGTTTCATCTAAGGATGTAGACTATGGCTTTGCTCGCTTCATCAACAAAGGAGGCTGAAAAAATATTTATTATCTTTCTATACTTGAGTTTTTTTAATCAAATACCATTAAATTTCAATTTGTATAACTTTTATATCAAAGTAGTGCGCGAACATTTTTAAATTATTTCTGATGTAAAATCAATAAAGCCAAATATGGAAAAAACCTTTTTCTATCCACTTTCTTTGACGACAAGAGCTATAAATTGCAAAGAAGTAAATAAGTAACCTCCGTCTAGCCTAAAAGCTAACCTTGACTGATAACACTATGGTATTTATTTTATAGCTGAGCCATAGTGGAATAATGTAAGGTAAGCTACTATTTTTCAGGGTATAGATATATAACAGAATGCTAATATTGTAAAATACGTTTCGAAATCACTAATATAATTTGATTGTAAAGTCGTGTAAAATAATAGACTTACGACTGCAGCAATATTTGCCTGTAATGGTTTTAATTTCAACACGTGAAATTGTGAGAATTTACATGATGACCATAATTTCTTAGCTCTAATTTAATTATTGTTTACACGTTAAAAGAATACAAAATTATAATCGAGTTGGAATGAAGATGCCATTTCTAAACACAGTAGTGCATTTGCATACAAACTAGTGTAACCTGTTAACCCAACACATCAAACTAAACAGTAAGTAGCCTACTAATTGAACCAATGCGTTATATAATACTAGATTCCTATCTGTATTTTATCTTCTAAAGAAAATTAATATATTTGATGTATGTATTTAAATATAATTTCATATCAATTATTAATATTAGGAACACGCTTAAATGATATATTAATAATTATATATATTTCTCCTTACTACAATTACAATGAATATTACTAAAATGTCATATCAAGCCAAAATGCATCAATTAAAATGATTCACATCTTGAAATTCACTCATCTTTCCTACAAATACAAAATAAAGTCTTTCGTCGATGCATTATTATTATTATTATTATTATAAGTCAGTTTTGAATTATTTTGTTGTAAAATCATTTGTGTTCTTTAAACTAACTCAATTATGTTCTCAAATAAACAATGTAGGAATGTAAGGGACCTTCTTTAAGTTCTCTATTACTAAAAAACTTACATATGTCTATTGAAATGTATTGTTTGTTAACAAATAAATCATTAAAACTACAATAAATATATGTCCAAGAAAATCTCAGAGGTTATTCCCAACGATTTTTATTTTAGTACAAAAGATTTTTAATTCAAAGATCAAAAATGGTTTAAACAAAAATAATAAAAGTAAATAAAATTAAAAATTAGCCCAAGCGCCCTTAAATAATAGACTAGTAAAAATTCTGCAAATAAAACCGCTGTTCTAGCTCAGTTATTGATTGCAAGTATTTGAATAATAGCAACGATTTTATTATTATTTACCGGTAACTCAAAACATCATACAAGATGAATGGTAAAATAAACGGAGTCATTATGATCATGATATAACGCAGTTAATCATCCGGTTTTGTTTATGGCTAGCATGAATATTAAGGGAAAGTTATTATAAGCACACAGACAAAAGGGCGTGACATTTATGGTCCAATTAGTTCCTTCGTTGAACACCAGGCTCAGAGTAGGCCTGGAAGCAACTGAAATATTTAGCATTATTATTATTATTATTATTATTATTATTAATTATTTTTATTATTTTTATTATTTTTATTATTATTATTATTATTATTATTATTATTATTATTATTATTATTATTATTATTATTATTATTAGCACCGCGTCTTACTACCCGTTCGGTTTATACGCACTTACGCTAATGTGTAATGGTAGGGTGATTGTGAGATGAAATGGAGGACCTACAGTTTAACGTGGGATCCGAACCACGGTGGGAGGCCTGGCATTCCACACATTCACAAGTTGTGATTAATACACGTCTTGTCAGAGGTGAAGGAAGGGTTTGGCAATCAGATAAATCTGTGCCGGGACCGAGGATTGAAGCTTAGACCCCCAACACATAAGTCCGACACCTTACCCCTGTACCGCCAGGTGATCCAATATTTAGCAAAAAATGGTTATATTATCTTATTTTATACATGAGAAGTAAGCATAATTTTAAGTTTTTAAACAGGGATTTCAAGCACATTATATTAATTAACTACCCCACGATCGGGACAACAAACTAGAGCATGCTATTGGCAATTTCTGACTTATCTTTAAAAATCATAAGATCTATCTGCAAAGACAATGTGTAGAAGAAAAGGTGCCCAGTGTTAAATTAAAGGTAAAACTGATTACGAAAGATATATTCAATATTTTTCAATTTGTCATTTTTCTACCTTGAATTTAAAATAACCTTCAATATATTAAAATAATCTGTTATCGGTTCATTTTCTTTTGTTTGCGAGTATAATTACTGTTTCCATGGTTACCCAACTACTAATTGAGCGGAAAACATCCGATTGAAGTCGTTCCAGATTACAAAAAATGGGCTTTTAAGAGCAATTAATTCCAATGTTCTCTCATGTCCAGATCCACAAGCAGGAGCGACCAAGCCTAGTGCTCTGGAAAGATGTGGAACACGCGATGAGGCCCCTCACTAAATGCTCCGCGTCACGACAGTTGGTAGAGTTCGTGTTGAGATCACAAGTTCCGTTACGTTGGCGGCGTAGCGATAGGCCTTGAATTAATCAGGAGAGCTCTAACATTCGTTAAGGTAAAATAACGATATTGTTCTACAAAGGATTTAATTTTTAACTTCCGTGTTAAGTTCGACTCAGCGCGAGGATACGATCGTTGAATATTGATTTTACCGTCACGTAAAGACTCAACGTCATGACACACCTAAAGTCCAATTTTCATAAAAAAGGATTTATCTAACTACTAGAATATCCACTAGATCTACTTTCACTAAGGGTCTGGGGTTCAATCCTCGGCCCCGGTACAGATTAATCTGATTGCCAAACCCTTCCTTCACCTCTGACAAGACGTGTATTAATCACAGCTCATGAATTTGAGGAATGCCAGGCCTCCACCGTGGTTCGGATCCCACGTTAAACTGTAGGTCCTCCATTTCATCTCACAATCACCCTACCATTACACATTGACGTAAGTGCGTATGAACCGAACGGGTAGTAAGACGTGGTGCTAATAATAATAATAATAATAATAATAATAATAATAATAATAATAATAATAATAATAATAATAATAATAATACTTTCACTTACTCATAAGTCGTGTAATCCTCGGTCATAAATATCCTCAAAATAAGAACGATAATAAAGTGGGTTCTAAATAAGCATTATTAAATATTTATAACTGACCAAAGACAGAGAGTGTATTGTAAAGGGACGAACCACAGACTCTGGGCAAGAGGATTAACCTAAATCTAAGCGACCATAATTGAAGCATTAAATATCATCACCTACAATATAATATTTAAGCTCAAATCCATAATTAATTAGTGAGAGTTAACGTTACAAAAATGCCCACGTTATATTCATAAAAAAAAGGTAATAGTTTATAACTCAGCATAACTAATCTCAATTGACTTAATCATTACCAAGCAGTAGCTAATTTCCACGCCTTGTATGGCAGAATAGTAGCGCCACCTAGAAGGGCTCATACTTGGTCCCTTAAGTCCCTAGAAGTATCTAAACTGAAACAAAGTCCCTTTTTATCCTGGCTCCTTAAATTCCTTAAAAATGGGGAGAGCTGCCGATTTTTTTTAAATAATTAATTTATTGATAAATATACACTTAAACATATATATGGGCTGTTTAGTGTGGTACTTGTATGAGGTTTAGCATATTATTATTGATGATTCTATTAAAAACCTTACTAAATAAATGGTTTAGTACAATTAATATAAACAATATTATCAAAGGTATAAATTTTCTTAACTTTGAATGGTGCAAAACACAATGCCGAAACGTTAGATGTGATTGTATTAACTCAAGTTTTACGTTAACTTTATTTATAAATGTCATTTGTCTAAAGATTAATATGGTCCAATATGCACCCTTTGTGTATATCAATATCACTAAATAACAACAAATGTTGCACCGACCACAAAACCACGGCGCCGATTCTTCCAGAAATAACTTTTTTTTTTATAAATGGTTTAAGTTAGGAGAGATATCCAGCACACTTACCTTGGAGATACTGGAGTAGAAATTGTTTAGATAGAACACTAAAAAACACACAAACACATTTTTAAGGACAAGTTTTCACTGTCACAGACAACTTCATCAGGTCAAGACAGTAGACTGATGCTCTTGGTTGAACTGCAAGGTTGACTGTCCACAGCTGACTGTTTTTCAATTATGATATTATCACTGTATAGATGGCACCACTTTGAATATATAGATATATAAATTGACAGAAAAACTAAACTGGTGCCATATACTTTATTATTATTATTATTATTATTGTGACATTAATTGTAATAATAAGTGTGCTGGTAGGAAGGAGAGGAATTACCTAAGGCTGAGGCTAGGGGCTTGTCTGGATTTGGTGATAAAGTGTGTTTGTGTGTTTTTCAATGCTATATCTAAATAATTTCTACTCCAGTATCACTAAGATAAGTGTGATGGCTATCCCTCCTAATCTAAACCATGATTTAATCTAGTGCTCTATTCCAAATAACCTTTTTTATATAAAGAGATCCTCGTGAAGTAGTATACCTTGTATTTAAAACTATCAGATAATATGTTGTGGATACATCGACACGTCTCTAGATATTTCACTAATTAGAAATATATTTTTATGACATTTCTGAGCTGGTTAGGTTGTCATCTTGTCTTGTTCAGCTAGCTGATCATGGCTAGGAGAGAGAGGGGGAAATTGTTTAACACGAAGAGAGAACTAAACCTAATCGTGACACTATTTACAAACTTCGCAGGTAAAGCAATACATATTTTATTTTTATAAAGACTATTAAGAAGTCCCAACTAACCACGAGAGAGAAGAACCATGGTTCTAATCCCGGAGAAGTTGAGTTTAATGGTATGCAATTTTAAATGACTTTCAGTAAGTGCAGTCCTGGACGTAAATAGCTTTTATATTGTGTAACCGAACTTTAACTCATTAGTCTGCCAACTTTAAATGTGTTTAGTTAGGATCCCCACTGGAGGAGCTTTAGTTCCCCGTTTTAGGCTTCCTGCAGCTCACA
Organism: Timema bartmani; assembly: GCA_902151455.1. Classification (NCBI taxonomy): domain Eukaryota; kingdom Metazoa; phylum Arthropoda; class Insecta; order Phasmatodea; family Timematidae; genus Timema; species Timema bartmani. The sequence goes on from CABFWB010004209.1 coordinate 55,962, forward strand.
CCAATCAGGCCGTGCACACCATTGGTTTTCAACCAATTTACTGAAATGGCTACGACTGTAATATACAGGGTGATTCACTTGGTACTAAACACTTACTATGTGGAATACAAGATGAGCGTGAAACACGAACGGAACGGTTCTTTATTTCATGACAGTACTCCTTGTCGTGGGCCAAGCTAAGTTTTACATTATTCTAATGTGACTTTCTGATCATCAGTTAATTAAAAGAATAGGTGTTCAGTCTCGAGATAATAACCCTGTATACAATGCGTACAAGTTTAAAAGGAGGGAAATTCACATCACATTCATTTTCCAAGGCAACTTTTTACTTTCTCTAACCCCCTTCAAAGGACCCCAGCAGATACTTTTAAAAATGTATATATTTAAATATGACATAGAGCTCTTTTAACCATAATCTAAAGTGCATTATAAATATCTCATGATTGTCTAACTGATGGCAGTACTGACTCCATTTGATCTAATATTGGACTTTCTCTTTTTCCCCCTCAACTCTCTCTCTCTCTCTCTCTATATATATATATATATATGTAAAGTTATACAAAAAAGAACTTAATGGTTTGTGTACATCCACATATTAAATCAAGTTGTGCAGGTTAAGGTGGGATGGACTCAGGTTAAGGATTGGATGGGGTCTATGAGTGTTTTTATGTGAGTATTACTATATGTCCGAGTTCTACATACACATATTAATTAGGATATTGAGGTAGCAAGGATAACGATAGAGTTTTAAAGCGAATGTATACTCCATTCACGGTAGGAATTACTCTCTTAAAGGTCTTTTTTCTTACCAATATCCTAATATATAATAGATTTCTGATAACGAAAAAAGACTTTCAGAAAACAATTCCTATGGTGAACAGATTTTACATGCATTTTCATGGAGAAATAGTGAGTAAACCATTTAGGGAAAAAAAAAAACTAACTACTGGTTGGGATTCGAACCCCAACGTCACCGCAAACCATACAAACAAGCTTGACAATATTACACTACGTGCCCGCCGACGCGGATATTAAATATTCATGTATTTGGTGTTGAAAAACGGTTACCGTAAATTTCGGGACAGGTTGTGGTACGGTGCGTCGCGTCACGCCATCCTGTACTTGCCCCCCAACGAGCTGGTATCGCCAAGAAGCGTGGAATTTCTTTATGCAATCAAGATTGTCGATATCCGTGGATAGCAGGCGTGAATGTGTCCTCACAGAGTCGCCACGAGTAACAGCGTAGTGTGAGGTACGTGTTGTCCCATTTGACGGTATCGGCCAACTGGCAGCTCATATAACGATCGTTTCAGCTTTTGTTTTTAATAAGGTTCGTGCGCTGAAGATAAATCATGTGAATTTGTATACACCCTGTATAAACATACGATGTATCTTATAGTTGTATCATATTATATACTAACCGGCTCCACGGTGTTGTGGTCATGCTACGAGCTTAGGGGTCCTGGGTACGACTCCCGGCTGGTACATTGGGTAATTTTCCCGAAAGGGGAATTACCCCAACGGTCACCAGGGTTTGGTTAATTAGGTTTAAGTGTTTCCACTGGTTCTACACCCTCATACTCACTATCACCCTCATACTCTCTATCACCATCACACACACACACACACACACACACACATATATATATATATATATATAGTAAGGAACGAAACCAGCAGAACATACATCCAATATTTAATCATAAAAAATAATTACTTGATGTGATTGTTATAGAATATTTTAAATGTTGATATTTCAGAAAATTTTCAATTTCTTTTTTCTTAGCAGGAAAGTTTTACAACTGAAAAAAAATGAACAAAAAATATGTCTAAGAACTTATTTTTTTGTTGCGTTTACGGAAAGTCTCAAAAAGACTCCCAAAGAAGCTTAACTTAAGTCCTTGCCATTTTCCTCGAGTAATCCGATAAAAACTACTCCTGGTAAAAAAAATAAAATACCTTGCACACATCACCTTAAAATGACTACAATCTCCTTTTGCTGAGATTTCACAGAACCACGTATTACTATCTGTTCGGGCTATTTGCAAATTTAAACTAATGGGGTAGTATTTAGGGGGAATTCGAACATCATTCGCGTGGAGGGAGTGTGAAAAACCATTTAGATAAAACTAAGCTCAGCATACCAGAGTGTCATTCGAACTCCGACCTCCCCATCATCAGTAATAGAGTCTAATGCGACAGTGACGTCTCTAATCATGTGACTACAGAAGTCGGTCACTACTTTTACTGTTGGTGACCTGGCGGTCTAGGGGTAAGGTGTCGGACTTCTGTGCTGGGTGTCCGGGGTTCAATCCTCGGTCCCGGCACAGATTTATCTGATCACCAAACCCTTCCTTCACCTCTGACAAGACGTGTATTAATCACAACTTGTGAATGTGAGGAATGCCAGGCCTCCACCGTGGTTCGGATTCCACGTTAAACTGTAGGTCCTCCATTTCATCTCACAATCACCCTACCATTACACATTAGCGTAAGTGCGTATAACCCGAACGGGTAGTAAGACGCGGTGCTAATAATAATAATAATAATAATAATAATAATAATAATAATAATAATAATAATAATAATAATAATACTGTTACTGTTGGTTTTTAATAATAATTAAACAAATTATTTAGCGTTTTTTGCAGACCACACTCGAGTAGACGACATTAAGGAGGGGCTGTAGGGGACGCGAGAAAAGGTCAGTGGTTTTGCAGTTTTTATATTACCAAATTTTTTGGTCAAAAAAAAAATTCTTTCATAAAAACCTAGAGTTTAATTTTCTTCACGTGTTTATATCAACAGTTGATGAATATCTGTCATGAGAATAGCGGCATTTGATGACAAACTTTTTAAATGAAGAGAAAAGTTGTCATTAAATTCCAGAACACCCTCGACAGATATTCAACAACTGGTGATATCAACATGTGAAGAAAATTAAACTCTAAGATTGTATTGAAGCAATATTTGATTTATTTTGAACAAAAATATGTTTCGCTCTCAAAACTGCAAAACACACTGATCTTAACTCGCGTCCTCAACATTCCCTCCTTAAGGACGCCACCTATCTGTGACGTCACGATAGGTCAAGCTAGGATTTATCTTGTTAATGAATTTACGCTTCATTCAGAGAGTTTTAAGCATACAACAAATATATAAACAAAAACAAAAGTTTAATAAAACCCTTAAGTTCTTAAATTTCTAAAAAAAAATAGACTTAGATTGTCAGAAAATTATTATTTTTATCTTCATCTACAATTTAGGTTGTTTGGTTTGATCACAAANTCATCTACAATTTAGGTTGTTTGGTTTGATCACAAAAAAAATGTCCTTTATAAGTCTTCCTGCCAGGATGTTGGTTTAAAAAGTCTGTGATAGCAAATGTCTATCTAGAACAGGAAACAATAAAAACGTAATTACAAAAAAGTAAGCCAATGTTTTCACGGAGCAAATAGTATAGTGAGTGTGTAAACTCGTCATAGTAAGAGGGGAAGGGCTAATATCAAATAAAAAAACTTTTAAAGTTCATTTTCTTCCCTCTATTTCTATTTCGTACATCGGCGTATAAGTGATAGCGCTTAGAATGCTTAGGTGCGTCAAGATAAGATGCAACCCGCCTCGCAAAAATAGCTTCTAAATCTCAAAGTAGGCAATGTCGTTAATATACAAACAGCCAAATGAATATAATAAAAACACAATTTGTAAAATGTATTCACATAAAAGAGAGCTTGCTTCTACTTAGTAAAACCACTGAAAGAAAAATCAACAACCTTTGTATTAATATTTATAAACGTGTTCTTTCCAAGTAAAAATTAAAGTTGTTGACACAAAATGTCTGAATTAAGCCAATGTTGATGGGTAATTAGAGCGTGCAACAATAATTTGTTATTTAAATAACCATCCCAAGACCTTTTTAAATTTATGTTATCACTCTCCAGCCTTAAAAATAATTGGATTCTTTACATTAAAGGTTGTATGCACGCTACGCATGTTAGTTTATCTCTCTTTATACCCCAATTTTTTTTAAAAATTACCCGCTCCAAATGAAAAGCAAGATTATTCACACCCTCCCCTTAAAAAAACACAATCTCTTTGATGATGCATCTACTTTCAAACGCATGGAAAAATACCTGGAGGTAGATGAATAATGCATTTTATGGAATAGTAATAATACGTTTATGACCTGCCTTGGTGGCAGCATGGTCTATGGCGTCACTCTCGTTTTAGATTAGACTGCCGATGACAGGGAGATCGAGGTTCAAATTCCGGCAGGGTGAATTAAGGGTTTTTTCCCCCTCCAAAATGGTTTTCCACTCTCCTTACACGCAAATTCGGGTATGCGGCCCCTAAAATTCAATCTTCCTTATCATCCCTAACTCATTAGCGTGATTATTGCATAAGCCTATAACCTGAACAGGTATCTATAAATCCCGTCTCTAGTTCGACACAGTCATCTTGTTAAAACTCAACTGGGACGATATGGGTTGTGATTTAAATTTCAGTTTTTAGGCAAAATAAATAAATTTCTACTAGAAACATATAACTTAGTTTTCTTCACATTGTAATCTCAATAGTTGGTGAATATCTTTTAAGGGCGCCCTAGAATTCGATGAAATTTTTTATCTTCATTTACAAAGTTTCTCATCAAATTCCAATGTGTTCATGACACATATTCAAAAGCTTTTTGAATTAATATTTATAGAAAATTAAGTTCTTGTGTTTCTACGGGAGTAATATTTGTTTTATTTTTCCAAAAAACAACAACATGTTTTCTATGAAAAACGCAAGAACGCTGTCCTTTTCTCACTTCCTTTTACATCCCAAATTAAGAGACCAGCAACTAAAGAAATAGTTTGAGAAGGAATAATTCTAGTGCTAAGTACTGGTTACCATTTTATTGACACGTTCAGCTCAATGAATTTTATTTTTTTATTTTAGTAATAATCTTACGTGGTACACAAGGTTTACCAACCACTTAGCCAAGATGGAAAATAGAGGAATGTAGCATGGAGAGAGGGTAGAAAAACCACAGTGAGAAAGACATGCGAGAAAACTACATCTAGTGGACTTAGCCTGGATTCGAACCTTGACTGCGTTGTCAAAGGGGGATAAGTGCGATGCAAGCTGAACACATAAGAATTTGGATTTTACCGTAATTTATAACTGGCTTAATTTGGTGCTATAAGCATTAAAAGATTTTAAATTAAATGAACCAGCATTCGTAAGAAAGATAAAAGAATGATTAAACTACATCGTGGACTTAGGTGACCTGTCGTTCTAGGGGTAAGGTGTCAGACTTATGTGCTGGAGGTCCGGGGTTCAATCCTCGGTCCCGGCACAGATTTATCTGATTGCCAAACCCTTCCTTCACCTCTGACAAAGACGTGTATTAATCACAACTTGTGAATGTGAGGAATGCCAGGACTACCACCGTGGTTTGGATTCCAAGTTAAACTGTAAGTCCTCCATTTCATCTCACAATCACTCTACCATTACACATTAGCGTAAGTGTGTACAACCCGAACGGGTAGTAAGACGCGGTGCTAATAGTAATAATAATACATCGTGGGTGTAAAAACCATACCAGTGCATCTGACCGGGATCGAGCCCGCTCCTTTGTCACGAAAGTCCGCTGCTAGTTTAAAAGCAACTGCGACCCATGTTGACACTTGAGTATTTCTGCTCGGTGTTTACTTATTACCGCCAACAGGCATTCAAACCAGCAGCTACCGGAGATGGTTTCCTTTTAGGAGTGTTTTTCTGGGGGGGAATTTACGTCACCGTAGACCCGCCCGTTCGTTGCCAACGTGCCGAAGAATAAATTTGAATTTCAAATTTGAATTTTGTTATTTGTGCGAAGAGATACAAGCAGAGTGAGCTCAGCGCTAGCGTGCTTGACTGGCGATTCTTGGCTTTAAACCGAGAGATTAAGACTCGGGTTCGAACCCCGACAATAGGTTTTCCCTAAAAATGTTATTTTCCTTCGTACTTTCAGGAGAGTGCTGGTACATTTATTCTTAGTCACTCTTTCCTCCCTACCCTATCAAATTATACATTAGAAACATTTTTGCTGAGCAAGTATTTTTTGTTTGTTTTTTGTGGGTATATTTAACGCACACTTTCCAAGCACAGATTGTATTAGGGTTATATGAGGGCATAACTTACAAGCTAACTTAACATAGGAAAGTACGCGTAATAACCACACATCCATAGAACCTATACAATATATTAACTGTTGGATAGAAGGTCAAACCTCTACACAAATAGGAAATGTCTCAGTCAGGAATAGAACCAGGGTTCTTCAGACATGTAGTTGGCCACTCTTAAGCACCTAACTGTTGATAACACCACTAATCTTTTAGGCTGACACATTAAATAAGTCAAATACTTTTAAGAGTCGAAGCCGCTTGCCGCGTAGAGACGGGCAGCCAGTATCTGGGGAACAAACACCTCTTTCGAGGCTCCTCCAACCCAAGGTGGCCATTGCGTAGCGTAGCTACGCACGTAAATATGCGCAGCGGGAAATTTAGGGGTCAACGACCCCGTGCTTGCCATAGATCCCTGCCATCGCTGGACAGTTAGGAAACCCCTACCCCCCCTCCGTCTTGGCCAGACTTCATCAGCGGGAGGAGTTGGCTCCTCCTTGCGTGAATGTTGGGTAGTAAGACGCGGTGGTAATAATAATAATAATAATAATAATAATAATAATAATAATAACATGTGAAGAAAATTAAACTATAGGTTTGCACTGGAGGAATATTTATTTTATTTTAGCAAAAAAAAAGTTATGCCACAAAAATTGCAAAAACACTGGCCTTTTCTCTCGTTCCCCCTCCCACCCCACCTTAATATTATTTTTCTTGGGCTTTTCCTATCTCATAACTTTAAAGAAAAGGCAGAGGTTAATCAATTTTTAAGAAAACAAAATACAGGTCTGTCATTATTTTGTTACTACTAAGTCCCTTGTGTTTTACAGGTTTTTCAGAAGGGATTCCCAATTTTCTCCAGGCAACTTAAACAGTATTAAAATATACAGAGCTTGAACTTGATTTTTGATCAAATTGAATTTTGTAAAGTTGTGTTTCAAGGGGTTGAGCGGGTAGTAATATAAGACGAATATCAAAGATATTATATTAATAATTATGGCTATAGGCGCATCTAAATATCATGTTCTTTAAACTGAAAAATGACATGGGAATCGAACCCAGGATCTTTGGCTTACTACACCAATGCTCTAACCACTGAGCTATCCAGGAATCGTCCCATGCCCAGGGTCATTCTTTACTTATATTTTAAGGCAGATTCTGTGATGGATGTGCGGAAATCGTCAGCATAATTATGTATCATTCTCGTGTATAATTTAAAGAATATAATATTATACTTATTTAAATAAGCTTATTTTTTCTTCATTTCTTGTATTTCTTATAAAAATATATCATTATTATGTTATTAGCTGTGAAATCAGCTCATTTTCTCTCATTTCTTAATTGCTTGTTTAAAAAATAAACATAGGCAGGAATATTACCGCGTTACGTTAACTACCAACATGAAGAACTTAACTCCCAATAATTGTACATTCAACATAAACAGTTTTTACTTTGACGCGCAGTTCGGTTGACACGTATTCTTCAATGTGATATTCCACACAATAATACCTGTTCCTTTGTTAGAGCTTGTACCAGTTACCACTGCCCTAATAAAATATCCCAGTCGGCGGTCCCTTTTACC
>CABFWB010004210.1:8511-63689 GCA_902151455.1 Timema bartmani
TGTCTATCACTTTGTCCTCTTATATGGGAGCTTGTCTATCACATGGTCCAGCTCGTGTCGATCACTTAGTCCACGTCATTTCTGCGTGTCTAGCAGTTGGTCTGTTTACAGATTTGTTCTCTCGTCTCGACCGCTTGGTTGTCTATCACTTTGTACTCCTATACATGAACTTGTCTAGCAGTTGTTCCAAGTCGTGTCGGCCACTTGACCCACCCAGCCTTCCAAATAATTTTTCATAGCTTGTCGAGCAGTTTGTTGTCTAGCAGTTTGTATGGTGCCGTCAAGAGAAAGTAAAAATAAAGCAGAAAAATGCAAATTTAAATATTTGCAGCAGAACCTCAATAGGATAAATTAGTGATAAGAGAGTTCCTTAAATAACTCTCTGAGTTTGGTTTTTATTTTATGTTAAATTCGAATTCAACAAATCTATAATTGGTGCTACGGATACAAAAACTTACAGGGCTCAGCTTGTAGGAGCTTATTGAGAGAAGATAATTTTGGATTACGAGAGGCCCGAAAAGGGACATAAGTATCGACATTATCAGGGACAAATTTTGTTTGACCGTTTCCCAACCTGATAGTTGAGTTACCTAATGAAATTCTTAGAAACAGTAGCATATTCCAGCTTAGATCTAACCAGGGCCTTGTACATACATAAAAAAAAGTCAAATTTATTAAATGATGACGTAATAAATTTAATAAGACCAAGTTGTTTCAATGGTTGGGATTTAATTTGGTAAACATGATAGTGAAAGTAGAATTTGTTGTCCATGAGAACACCTAGATCATTGATATAAAGAGAGCGAAATATGTTATCATTGACAAATTTATAGGTAAAGAAGAGATAACTAGTTTTTTTAGTAAAATATATAGATTTGGTATTAGATTTATTAATAGACATTCCATTTTTAAGAGACCCTTTAAATTACCATTTATGTCAATTTGTAATTTGAAATTGATTTAATAATTATAAATTATTTAAATCATCCGCAAAGAGTAAATAACTAGATGAGTTCAACTATTTCCCAATTTCATCAATAAACACATTAAAGTAAAGTTTTAACTTTATTAAAATATATAGCATCAACCCGACCATGGGTAGAAATTTAAGGGGTAACATATACCAGAATATCTACTAAATATGCTATAGTATATTTAATTTTTATAAAGCCATGTTGATTCTCAAGTTAGAGGAGAAGAATGGAAGAAAATAAAGGAGGAAGAATGGTGGAAGAATAGAGGGAGAGGGAGGCATTTTATCAAACTGACCCGACCACGGGCTGTAAACAGTTGATGATGATGATGATGATGAGGTTGATTTTATTGGAGTTTTTTCTTAAAATGTTGGAAAGTATACGCATGTATTATATTTTCAAATACTTTAGAGAACTTTACAAACATTATTTTAACTTTTTTTTTTATGAATAGGTATGACGTCAGATGGTTTTCATAAAAGGGGAAAAGTTTCATTTGACATTCTAGTGGTAAAGATATGGGCTAACAAAGGACTCGAAATGTCCGCACAGCCCTTAAAAATACAATTTGGAATTCCATCTGTCCCGGCACATCTAGAAGAACTAAACTTTTTTTTATATTATTAGCGACATCCAAGGGTGTAATGTGGCATGGATACAAGGGCATGCTAGTTTCAATAACGGGGCAAGGTATGACAGGTAAGGCTAAAATTATTCACGGAATGAAAATAGGTCACAAATCCATTTGCAATTAAAAAAGGATCGGTAGTAATCTTGCCATTAATTTATATGCTTGATGGGGATACTTTATTGACACGATTATTATTATCATATATTCAAAAATCCTTGGGGTTGCTTTTGATACTATTTTCTATCTGCTACATCTATTTATAAAGTATTATAAATAATCTACTAAAGTGTGAATGAAAAATGTGAATAAAATTAACTCTTATTTGTTTGGACTTTTGAAAAAAAAAAATTTTTTTTTTGCCTAATAAATTATTTAGGTGTAGAATAAAACCAATCCTGATACTTAGAGGACTTTTAAATAGTACTGTAATTTGATGAATATGTGTTTTGATTTTCCTTACAACTAATTTGGTGAAATTATCTGTTGCCAAGTTAACATCAGTAGCTTAATAAACATAAAACCGATCAGCAGTGGCCGAGTCTTTGTAAAGATTAAAGTAATCACCACGTGCATAATCAACATATGTAGTGGGGGTAGCATTATTTTTAGTTGCAATGGGTACATATAGTGTAATAATAAGTAAGTGTGGCTGAGCTATATAATTATTCGCTAAATGAGAGACATGATATATCAAGGTTTGGTGAAAATTAGAAAAAACAAAGTGTAATTGATATCGTTACCTCCTCTATATATTAAAATAAAAGGGGGGGAGACGATAAAAGAAGAAAATTGACGGCAAATCCTGTGTCTAAGTGTTGATAGCATTAACCTCTTCCACTGATAAGTAAACACACTCTACTATTTGAGTGTGAAGAGCTCTGAACTGGATTCCAAAGTTAACCTTTTCAGTTTTCCTACTCTACGGACTTTTTAATTCTACATTACTGCTGACCATTGTATTTAGTAGACCCCAAACAAAATAGCCCAGGTTTTAGACCATTTAAATAAAATTACATAAAAACTACTTAAACATAGAAAACAAATTTGTGTCATTGTAAGAAAATTTTTAAATTATTATTGAACAATATATGGTTTTTGTTACAATATTTTATCGTTAAATATACTTAGCGCCACGTCTTACTACCTGTTTGGGCCATACGCTTAAGTACTAATTACGCAAATGGGTTATGAACGTGGAAGGTTGAATATAGAGGAAGTTAACCCACATTTGTGTGGAGGGAGAGTGGAAACCCATCTAGGGAAAAAATCAAACCCAGTTCACCCGACCAAGACTCGAACTTCAATCTCCCCATCATCTTCAGTCTAGCCCAACACGGAACTAGCACGTTAGCTAACTATGCCACCGACCTAGACGTATTTCGTTAAAACTCGCTGAATTAAACGTAAATACATTAATATGGGAAATACTATCTAAACTTGCCACTACGTCACATATAGGCTACATCCTTGATGGATGTTTTTTTAAATGCCAATCAATTAAAGCTGTCCCAAATATGGATATAAGTTATTGTTCCATTGTCAAGGTTTGTAAACTTGAGCCAACCTCTCTCAAGAGATGCCACCGTCCAGCTAAGGAAAGTAATATATTGAGGCTTTACTCAACGTCTTGTGTCCGAGCCACGATATGACTCTCTTCTACCCCATACCACCCTACAGACCCTACCTTCCGAAACCACTCGCCACCCCTCCAACACAATGTCCGCGAAGCTGTCAAATAACGTGCTATACTTGTCTCAATAATGTTAGCCTCTATGACACTCCCGGGTTTACCGTCACTTCTCTTCTGGCGAGCTCCCCCTTTGCCCCCCATCACTACCGCTTGCAGCCCACAGACCCTTCTCATAAACCTCAGATACAACTGGAATAAAAAAAAAGAGAGGAGAGGTATTAAAAAAAAGCTTGCACAAGCAGAGTTATTTCATTTTTAGAAGAAAAAAAAACCTTTGAATGAAAGGTTTTATTTGTAGGTTTTTTTTTATTTCTTGTAAAAATATTATTTTTGCTATTCTATCACTAGGGGTTTAAAAGAGAAGGATAGCTACAAAGAGTGAAAAAATCGATTAACCATAGACAACCCGTTGTTAATTAACACACACATTAGGATGAACATTGAATTTCTTTGAAACGTTGGTTTTAGACTATTTATTAGTAAAAATATAATCCATTTTTGCGAGGCTTTATAGACTGTGTTTGCATCTTGGAACAAATAATCATTATAATTAATATTAATATATATATAAAACTACATAAAAGGCTAAATGTATATATTATATATAATCTAGGTGGGTTCAAATTACTATCCCATTTTTCAAATTAACTAAGGACTATCAAATAATATAATAATTAAAATAGAATAAAAGAATTAAAAAATTATATATAGAGCAATATTTGGCTAATTTTACATTAGCTGATTTGAAAAATTGGACAATAATTGTAACTGTTTATATATAGAGTATTATTTGGCTAATCTTACATTAGTTTATTCAAAAAATTGAGTAGTAATTTAAAACCACCATAATTCCCCATGAAGTTACTATTCAATAAATGATAGAAAATAAAATTTAATTCGAATTTTAGAAAAAAAAAATATATGTTGATAGCTCAAAGTCTGTACATTATTAACTTATTTTAGTTTGTACTCATTTCAAACCTAATTTAACGATCTTTATAAAATCACCCCATATGGGAATTAGAGTGCCCCCCCACCCCCTTTAGTACGAGCTATCTAGAATTGACACTATGTATATATTATGTATATGTGTTTTATATCGCATATGTAAAATGTGTGTGTTTATATGTAGAATAATTTGAGGTAATTAATTTATTGTGTATTGGCTGCCTATATATTAATAAAAATGGTAATATGAGTTTTGGATATTTAGAATTTCTTAGATATCCCTTGGACTTAGAATTAAAAATATTCAACGATATATATATATTATACAAGCATACAAATGTGTGCTAACATGTGTGAAACTGAATCAACTCTTAGAAACCAATTCAGTGTAAAATATAATAAACTCAAGAAACATGAAATATGGTAGGCCAATAACCCATTAAAAAGCCCATACATAATTTACAATTTTGGTGGAAATGAACTTTAAATACCGACTTTTTGTTGTTGTTGTAACTATGAAAACATTTTATTATACTACTATGATTATTTTATATATAGGTGGTAATATCTAGCAAACGTGAAAGCTAAAAATAATATATTTTTAAGTGAATGTTGATCTAGTAGCGTTTTCTAGCTGTCGGATATTTATGTTCTTTCGTGGGATTGTTTTTTAAAGAAACAATTTTTTTTGTGGTACGAATTAAGCACGTTAACACACATATTAATCTGAAGAACCAAGAACAGTGTAAATATCTGACTTTTACACGAACTTAAGTAATCTAATGCACACGCATTTCGTCATTTGGAAGAGTCAAGCTCTCTCCCGAACACCATTAAGCTGGAAAGAGAATCAATGATTGAGGTCATTTGAGCTATTGGTTTATTGGTTTTATCATCACATGATTTTTTGTTCGCCTTCACTCCCTAAACCACATTTTAAGAATGTTTATGTTCACAAGAACTTATTGACCTTTACTCCTCTCCATAAGGGAATTTATTCCAAATTTCTTAAAACCATCACTTCATTAAAATGTAAATACACGGCTTCTAAATTCTGCCTTCCTCACACTTAACCCAAATATAAGTATAGCAGGGACAGATATCTGTGTACAATTACAAAAGTTTACCAAATAGTTAATATAATAATATATGTCTGTAGTGTCTTTGTTAATAAAAGAATATATAGGTAAGTCGGAAATTCTGGTTAGTGCAATTCAGCCCATTTCCTTTGATTAGAGGTGATAAAAAGGATGAGGTACATCCTAATTCAGGCCTCCATATGAACTGAATAAGCTAGCACCGATTAAATGTCAAAGCGATTAAAGGTGACTCTAAACGTGGTGGAAGAGTGTTCAATGATATATGGACAAAGAAAACTCTTCCTTGATTAATGTGTATTACAAGTTGACTATCCTGAACTTGTCAACTCCACACATGCGTAAGGGTTCGGCCAGACTGACAAGCGTGCGAGCGTGAGCGCAAGCAACTGGGTGACCAGACTGGCAAGCGCGTATCTCCACAACTATTTGATAAACTAAACAACTTATCATTGCAAAATTGTAGGACTATTAGAAATAAAAAACTTTTATTTGACATATATTTTTATAAAAGCAACAGTTTCTGAGATATTTGCAAATATATTAATACAATTTTGTGAGCTTTAGTTGTAAACATATACTACTTAAGTCTTAACGCAATAATTCTCCAATGCCATAGAGTAATTAAATATAAGTATCTAAAAAAGTATGTTATTTTTCCTTAAATCTCTTAGGAGAAATGTTTGCATAGCAATGATCTATCTCCATTTTAGACTCAATAGTCAATATTTACATTTTTTATTGGTCAAAATGTATAAATGAATAATTAAATATCAATGCGATGACTTGAAGATCTGCAACACCTTATAAAATGTTAAAATTTTAACCAGAAATCGAAATTTTAATACGAAGTGTTGACCCTTGTGGAAGACATTAAACTGTTTGAAATGCTCTTAGGTGGACAAAGATGCGCCTCTTTTCTCATTGATTATATATCATTGTATATTATTTTATGCGTGTTCTTATGTGGAGTGGTGATGATACAATGTACATTATTCCGTTCAGAAATCTTACGAGTTTATAGAAAGAGAGAGAAAGTCTGTGCGGTGCGCCGTACCATTTATTTTAATTTTAGGTACATTTTGCACATTTTCCAAACTTTAATTTTGAGACACACTTATGAGACAGCTAGAATCATAAAATTTGGCAGACATATTGGCACATCCCATTTTCATAAGCGTGCGAAATTTGATTATTCTAGCTGCCCTAAAAGTATGGAGAAACTAAAATAATGTGTGAAAAATACAATACAATTTAAGTTGTTACGTTCAAAACAAGGCTGTAATTACATTAGTTTACATCCACTTGCAAAGAAAACTCAATGGGGGTTTGGAGATGGAGTTCCCAATGAACAAAGCGTGTATATATATATACTTGGTAAACTTTGATATATATCACTCGAGATGAATAAGTTGCCAGTAGGAATATAACACAGGCGTTAACGTATTATTTTCCTATTAAATAAATTCAATAGAGCCAGTTCTATCTTTCAAGCGTGCGCGCTCAGTCGCTCACTCGCTCAGTCGCTCACTCGCTCAGTCGCTCACTCGCTCACTCGCTCACTCGCTCACCCGCTCACGTGCTCCAGTCTGGCCACCTCTCATTACAACCAATGTGTTCTATTTTATATTTTAGTTGTTCGCTCGCTCAGTCTGGCCGCCCCCTAAGAGCGAAGCTGATGGGTTGATTAACAAACCCCTTGCCTGCTTACCTGAAAGTGAACCAGACGCCTTATTCTATTTCTCCAGTTATGCATAACGCCTATGTGTACCACGCCGTAATAAGAGGAGAAATCTCGATTCCCTAGCCTGTATGTCCACTCATACGTAGGAGCCTAGCTGGTAACTGTATCATCCCATGAACTGTGTGCCTTAGCCTGTTTGTCTAGTCATGGTTACATTACCTCCCTCAGTTCACCCCTACTCACCAAGCCTTGATGGCTGATATCCTTGAAGATGTCTTAAACAATGATTCATAATGATCCACATAACAGATTGATTGACTAGTCATGGGTACATTACCTCCCTCAGTTCACCCCTACTCACCAAGCCTTGATGGCTGATATCCTTGAAGATGTCTTAAACACTGATTCATAATGATCCACATAACAGATTGATTGACCTTTATACTACATGCATTCCATCATATATTCATGTATAGCAATTGACATACAGATAAACCACAGTAATTCCATCCTACCTTACAAAAGATATATAGCCTTCATTAAAAATATAAAAAAACATATTTAATATAAAATACAGGTAGAACGTTGTTACAGCAATATCACAATACAAAAATTAGTTTAAAAACATAATATAAATACAAATCATATTACATTTTGTTATATATACACTGTGGTACAACCTACCATCTTCACCTAGGCACACATTCTAGGCTTAGCTAATACCATGTATGAAATACATACAATACGCAGATACAATGCATACAAAACATAGATACAATACAAATAATTGATTAAAAACACATATACTATAGTATTTAAAATACATAAGTAAAACACAAACCATACAGACATTATAAAAAATATACACATACAATGAATGACATATATAGCTTACAATGACACCACAAATCAGACATGTAATAACAATACACACATTAATGTCTAAAAAAAATAATATATATACAATATATAGGCCTATATGATACAGACGTGAACACAATATAAACAAACATACAATATTTGCATGACATATGTGTACTATACAATATAATACATACATACTATGATATATATATATATATACATATATACATACAAACCATCACACTTCTATCAATGCGTACAATAAATATAGGCCCTATAACCTGCTAACAATACAAATAATACAGGGTGTATGCATTTATGTGGGGAGTAACTGAGATGTGGATAGTAGAACCCAAAAAATACAAACTAAAAGTCCTCATGAACATATGTCCTATGTTCAATGGTTTCTGAGATAAGAACTTTCAAGATTCTTCTGAATTTATTAATAGCCCTACTAGATACACCCCTGTTGCACCACTGGTAGGTGACGTATCACTGGTGTTACATAGAAAGATCCGCAGATACAGGGACAGGAGTGTATCAAATAGGTATATTAACAATTCCAGCAGAATCTTGGAAGGTGTTATATCAGTAAGCATCAAACATAGGAATCTTTGTGTTGTTTGAGGTTTACTATCCAAACCCCAGTTACTTCGCACATAAATCGATATACACTGTGTATACAAATATATATATCATACATAGAATACATGCGCAACATACATACCACATGTACTCATTACTAAACATTTTACAGTACACGGAATAGATAGGATGCAGTATAATAAATACGTACCATGTTACTCCAACTCCTCCCCTGAACACACATGCAGGGTTTAAATGAGTACCACTCGGATTGTTTCGCTTTGGCTAGAAATCGGCGCTATATTTTTCTGTCCTTAAGGAGGTGGTGGAGCTTATGTCATTTCCCCAATCCCTTTCCCCTTTCAAAACAAAGGAAGTGGGAGTGGCTGGTGTGTTATTAGTACGTTTTATTTACTTATATAATTTTAGTTAAATGTAAGTGAACTTATGTTAAATTTTTAACAAGCTTTGTCTAAATTTCATGTTATAACATGCATGAAGTTTGAGCCGCTTATTGTATTAATAAGCAGCACCAAATCTATCTGAGACTAGAACTTTCAAAATCCATCATTACACGTTTTGATAGATCATTGTTGTACACTCCTAAGCTAATTATGAAAATCGCAAGCCAATTATGGTAACATATAAATTTAAATAAATTAAATATTTGAGGTAAAACATTAAATTGTCCTTAAATTGAATGTACAAACAAATGAAATCATTAATAATGCAATATTCATCTAAACACGATCATGAAATAAGAGAAAATATAATTATATACGTCGTTACAGAAATATATTGGAAAAAAGCATCGCAGTTCACCAAATAGGTTAGATTAATTTCAATCTTGGTTACGAGGACATATTAAATAATAATCATAGAATCTTAAGTTGACCCCCGTCCACTATTACTAATTCTTCTTTTTGAAATTTAAGGAGCAGACCATCCTATTAGTTATTTATGCTGGTTCTTATCTCCCGCCTTAAAATTTGGATAATCTACCACACTGAAAATTAATTTATTATTTTAGTCTTGAGAATTTTTAAGTCCCTTAATACACCAGCTCCATTTCTAAATGGTAAATATTTAACTCTTATCTTGTTATTAGAGTAATCCCTCCACATTTCTGGCAAATTTAATTGTTTTTACTAACTGAATTTTTTTTCTCCTTTTTTTTAACCCCCACTTCTCCCCAATCAATCCCTGATTTACCGTTTAGTTGTGGCTTAGTGATTTAATAAACGACATTCACGTCGTAATAATTATGAAGCTCTGTGATTATATATTATAACCAAGAAAAGGTATGTTTTTGAATTAGTACAATATTGCATGACTAATTGTGTAAAGTATTTATATATAGTGTAGTGTAATATGTATAATATATAAGTGCTTAGTATATACATATATAGTATTATGTACCTGATTCAAGTAACAATATTGATTTATGGCACGTTTTTTATTATTTGAAATTATATACATGCCATTGATTGCTGAGAAAGTTGAACTTTTTCTTCAAGATATTGATGAGGAATGTGAGTGATGCACCAAATGATTCTAATAGTGAAGAGGAAATTGACAAAATGACCCGAAATATTATTAATTTTGTTCAGACTTCTGTTGGGCAAGATAACCAATCATACGAGCCTATACAACCCTTTCATTTATTTTTCACTTACGCTCTGCTGGAAAATATTCAACAACATACAAATGAAGAAAAACGTAGAAAAATGTCAATAAACACGACACTATTTCGTACTCAAGATCAATCTTGAGCCTTAGAGTTGAAAGCACTATTTAAATATTGATTTTGTCAGCTGCTCTGAAAAACAACCATCCGCCAATCAACGATAAGTTCAACGACACACCATGTGGTTACAGTTATAAGGAAACGATTAGCTCAGAAAATTTTGAATTTATTTTACTGTACCTATGATTTGAATACAAAACAACTCGATTGGTAAGGTGAAAATATGACTGTTTCGCGCCCATTTGGGAACTCTGGGACAAGTTCATTCACAATTGTAGAACTTGTTACTAACCAGGCTATTTTGTAACAATTGATGAACAGTTCCTAGGATATCGCAGAATGTGTCCTTTCCGCATGTATGTCCCAAATAAACTGAACAAATCTGGCATAAAACTAGTAAAGGCTTTTGATACTAAAACAAAATATATTATAGAGATTCCCTATCGTGGAATAAAGCACACAGACTCATGGGCTACCTCTAGGGAAGTTTAATATGAAAGCGATAACCAAAACTCTCCCTGGATCTAACAGAATCACCACGGTAGATAATTGGCTTACGTCAGCAAAACTGGCAGACGGTCTGTTAAAATTTAAACTGACTCTGGTTGGTGCAATGCGTACCAGCGTGCGTGGTATACCCCCCTGAGCTACTTGTGACCAAAAAAAAAGAAACATAGGCACGTTTATGTTTTGTTTTGATCGGGAAAAAATACTGGTTTCTTTCAAACTGAAATCAAACAAAATTATTGTTTTGCTGTCAACTGGTCATGATCAGCCAACTGTCAACGAACATGTGAACAACCACATATAATAGATGATTACAACGTTACGAAATCTGGGGTCGACACTCTAAACCAGATGTGTCAAAACAACTCTTGTAGCCGCAAAACCAGGCGTTGGCCCCTGTTGAGTTTCTACGGTATGATCAATATTGGATGCGTAATGCATGGCTGATTTTAAGCCACAATACTAACCAACAGCAAATAAAACCAATAGTAAGAAATAACTTTCTAATTTAGTTGAGTGAAGAGCTTGTGAAATCATGGATGTTGAAACGATTAGAAATTCCGAGCTTACAAACCGATTTTCAGTTGAAGATTCAAAACATTTTTGTGGTTCAGAGTTAACTTACTCAACCGGAAGACACAGTCTATAACTCGATGGATTATATCCAACCATAATAAAGCAACTGACTTAATTTTAGACACAAATTACAGTTTATAAACCAACAATTCATTACTGTGATAGGGGAAGCTCTAATTTCATCAATAGGAATAAAAAATGGCTCCCCCCATTTAAGTTATTAGTAGTGCTACCAATTGAACATAATATTTACTACCAATGGTTTTTTGTTCTAATACTCGTTTGGGTTGGCCTATGGAGAGTGGTTCCAAAAAACCAAAGTAGAAAAATATCTCAAAACTAAGTAGACCTAGGAGACTGAAATTATTCATGCAGGTATCTCCTAGTCCAAAAGGATGCGAAATAAATGGCGACCAAAGATTACAATTAGGGAACCCAAAATGGAAAGACAGGAGTTTCTAAGGAACCTAAGTCGAAACATTATCAAAGCCTGGAAAAAATAAAAATCTGAAACTCTGCAGTTGACTTGGTGATAAAATACCAATGGGGGCTTCCAAAATGGGGTATCTTTCAAAAACCAATAACAAAAAAATCCCAAATCTCAGATGATCTAAAATGCTGAAATTTTGCTGACTGTTAGCCTCCAACCCAAAAGGGTGGAGGAGTTTTTAGTGACCGAAAATTCTCAATAGGGGGGTGAGGGTTTCCAGAAAAGCTAGGTCAAAATACTCTAAAAACCCAATAGTCCTAAAAAGGTAAGTATTTCAGGCAGATAGCCTCAAAACAAAAGAGATGCAAAATTACTTGGTGGCCTAAAATTTCCAATAAGTCCCCCAAATAGGGAGGTTTTTTTAAAATGCCAAGGTTGAAAAAATACCGAAGTCCAAAAGAGCCAGGAAGCTTAAATTTTATAGTTAGGTAGCCCCTATCCCATGGAGATACAGAAATACTTTTGACATAAAATTCACACGATGCCCCCCAAAAACAAAAAAAAAGATGAATGAAAAAAAAGTTTGTTTATAGAAAAATCCACAATTAATATAGAGTTTCACAGTTTCACAGGAGTAAATATTTGTTCTATTATAGTCTCCAATTGAAATGTGCTCCAAGATTTTATGGGTCAGTAAAAGCGATTCCCAATCACAATCACTGTCCTACAAATACCAATATAACACATTTAACGACCATAAATTAAGCCATTGATTTCTAAATAGGTATTATGCTAGCTACTCTAATTTATAAGGGAGAGTAGGGGAAATTTTAGGAGAAATATATACACATTTTATTGAAATTAGAGGGCCATGTTGTTTAGGAAAAATCACACTAAGTATTTCATCTCGGGAAACGAACATCTATCTCACCTTTACTTGCCGAACTAAATGGTCTTGGCATTTATACTGCGCTCGTACCTATGTAAATAATAAAATAATTAATTAATAATATATTTAATCTTACTAAAATTAGCTCGTAGAAATAATAAGTCTTTCAATAATATTAAGGGTACTTTCCTGAAGAAACTCTTAGACACCCTTTATGACAAGATAAGTACTTTTTTTTTTCGGATGCCTCTGTGTATGCTTGTAGGTATCAAAATAAAGTATATCCCGATTTATTCACGAATGGCTATATCTGACCTCTATAAAAGTGACAAGGTTCATTTTAACATATTAATACCGAAATTCATGTCACACGCAGCTGTCATTTTTCATAAATACCTTCAATAACTATAAAATATTACTAATAATACAGTAACATTTTAAAAATTTTAGCTGAAAAAAAGTTGCTTATGTTTTCTAAAATTTTCTTAAAATACCCATTTATAAGAAAATTAAGGTATATATAGGCCTATAGATATAAATAGAGCTTGTTTTAGTAAATTCCAATCGCTTCATAGTTTATTGTTGCAGCTTGAGATTGGTGTTTTAAAATCTGCGTATTATTCTTTGGTAGAGGACACCTACTAAACTTAGTTTCAAATATTAATTCTAAATATTCTAGGTCAATAATACATTGCTTATATTTTTATGAATTAGAGTTGAAAGTAATAGATAAATATAATTAGTAAATTCAATCGTAAATAACTCATCTCAATGTGTTGAATTGTTTTATAACAATTTATTTAATTATTTCCATAATTTTAATTGGTCCAATGAAAATGACTGTTGGATAATAAATTGCAAATAATTTCGTGGTCCTAATTAACGCAAGAAATGTTTCAAGTTGGACACCTGGCGGACTCTGTTATACATGTGAATGTAGTGCGGCAAAGAGTGTTTGCCGCGTGGTTTCTGCATGCTGATCTACTCGGTGAACCAATCAATAGAAACTTGTTCTAAATTCTCACAAGCCTTCATCACGCAACATTATCAAGTGTGAGAATGAGAGAGAGAGTAAAGCGAGGTGTTAGTGGAGGAGATGAGATCTCGTAGTTGTGTTTGAAGGGGAGGTACATTGAAATAATATACAAGCACTGAAAGTTAATTGCAAATTTTGGTTTGAAAATACCCTTTATATTGCTGATGTAGGCCTACACACGCAAAGGGGCAAAGTATGAGGTTTTCGTTGTATTCACACTTTATAACACAGGGGTTATTTAGTGACACTCAGTAAGTCAGGGACTTCAATATATTAAAGCTACATGGATTAGTAGGTACGTGGTTTTGGTAATTCGAACTATGAATATCAATTCCATCTTAATTTTAAACATAACATATAAAGTTCCACGTAGGTTGACGCATAACTGAGAGTATCATCTTAAATTTTTTTGTTCATTATCAGAACCGGTTACCAATAATTATATTTGAAATTAACAAGTGCATAAAATGAATCAAATAGCTGAAGCTAATATTTATGCTTTTTAGTGAGGAATTAGCCATCTAGATATCATCTTCTGAAAATTAAAAAAATACCTGGACACGGGAAACTGCTATGTGCATTATATCGATGAAAATGTTTTTACCAAAATTACTGTAAACTTTATTTTTCATATTTTTTTAATGAGAGTAAAATGTAGTATAAGACATCAATCGAAGATCTAAATCTAACTTTGATAGATCTCAGAAGCAACAATGTATTCAAAGGAGACGTCACCGTTTTGTTCTGAGGAGATTTCCGATAAACTCTACCGATCATTCCGAGTCACTAGATCTAACGAGGTCTGCGCCTACCTGAAAGGTTCCTTTATATACCCAGACGTTGTGAAACTTTACCTGTCAACCAACATTCGCATTCGCTTGTGAGAAAACAAAAACTAGAATTATTTATAAATATATTGCTAAAACTCAGCAATGAATTCTTCGCAAAACATGAAGGTAAGGTGTACCATAATAACACCCGGATAAGTTTCATGGTCAAAGATATCGATAGATGAGTCCATTTTATTTATTACTGTATAATTCTTCTGCAAAGCAAAACCATTTTGTGATTCCAGGAGCAAGCTATTCTTTCTTCAAATATTATTGTGTTAATAAAACTAACGACTGTATCTTAGACCAGTTCTAAGTGCTGTAACTCACATATATCTATGGGCACTACGCTTTCTAATATTTTTAATTACATTAATATATTCAGTCTACCCATTCATGCACTTCAATTAAAATTAGAACAGTCATTATTTTGATGCGTAATTTAAACCCACCTAAACTGTATAGTGAAACCCAACTACATTGAAACCGCCTGCAAAACTTTACCATGATAGGTTGCACTACGGGAGAATAGATTGTAATACCAAAAATACACAAGTCTGACAATTCCGTGACCATCAAAACAGCACAAGGACAAACCCTGTAGGTGTCAGCCGTTTATCTCCTCGGAAATTGTTTCTCACAAGGTTTAATATAGGTGGTGAGTTCCGGTGATATTTCTAGCAGAATCCCGTAACTCTCACTTTAGATTACAAAACTACCAACGTCGTTTACAAAGAAGACTTGCCTTAAATTTTATTACTTTATTACCTTCAATTAATACAACCATTTTGTGTATATAATCTTGAAACAGAAATAATTTCACTATATTTATTTTATTCTGAAAATACATATTTTTTATTAACTCTAATATTTTTATTATGTTAATCTCTTGAGATTTCTTCTCTCCACGGAAAAATAAAAATCTGAGGTTAGAAACGTTTTTGCTTTCATGAACAGGTTTTTAAATCTGACATTAACAGGATCGAAGCTGTGGCAAAAGCTAATGCTGTATAAGTAAACGTTGATTTATTCGTTTTATTTTGATCTCCAGCTCCATGGACGACTAGTCAAAACTGTTGAATAGATTTTTTGGGTATTCTGGATTCATAAAAACTACTTGAATATTTGAGAAACTGTGTAGAGACTTGTATTTAATTTTATATTAAAATAACTACGTGTGTTGTGGTACTATTATCATGTGCTGTCCAATGTTAGGATATTTTGTTTAAATATTTCAATATGACTTTCTTCTAAGATAAAAGTAAATACCTAAAATGGAGATGGATAATGGATCAAACATTGGCATCCAGAAAGGCAGGGTTCTATTCTTATTAATTGCTTGAATTTGGGAATATTTCTTCAAAATGTATTTTACCACTATTAAATTTGACCAACAACTTTGCATTTCCATAAAATGTTTCTCCTTGGCTTGTTTCTTTACTTAAATATATATAATTTATTATTTCTAGAACCGTTATTACTGACCCTTCTACTTGTGGTAGAAGCTAAGCCACTGAAAGCAATTACTGTCATTTATTATTTGCATTGCTTCTTACTACCAATCTTCATTATATCTACATCAATTATACAAAAAATTATACCACCACGTCTTACTAACCGTTTGGGTTGTATTAATTACTCTAATGGGTTAGTAAATGGGAAAATTGAATTTAGAGGAAGTGAACCCAGATTTATGTAGAGGGAGAGTGGAAAACCATTTAAGAAAAATCACCCCAAGCTCCCCAAAATGAGATTCTTGATCTCTCCGTCCTCGGAAGTCCAGCTCAACACGAAACTAGCGCGTTAGTTAACTAGTCCACCTAGGCGGTTATCTACATTAATGATGGAGGTATAATTTAAAGGAATAATACACGCATTTACAGAGAGAGAGAGAGATTAGGAAAACCTTTGGAAAAGGACAGTCTCACTTTTCTGACCGGGATTCTCTCCCCAACCTTCCCATCACCTATAAACCAGTATCAAATATATTTATTGACTTGAGTCCTTGTTGCCCCCATTAAGGAAACTTTCATATTTATACTCTTCATTCCTTGGATTGGATGACTTATATGTCAAACTTTCACAGGAAGATCCTTTTATTAAATACAATTTTTTTTAAAGTTGACATCTATAACATTTGACTTTATTATTAATATATATTTTATTGATCAAGTATTAGTATTATTAATCAAAGAGTAACAGCTGCAGATTGCATGACTTGACGTATGAATACGTGAAAGTAGATAGAACAACCCTTTTAGGTGTATTATAGGTTTCTTACTATAAAAATTGGACTGTAGCTGGAAGTGCGTCTAAATTAAAAAAAATTTTTTTTATCAAAATGTTCTATATGTAATACAAAATCAATCTTATTTGTTTGACAATGACATGAAGTTGCTAAGAAAAGCTCCCACCCACAAGGAGATAATTCCCCCCCCCCTCTCACCCCTCTGCAATCGCAACCCACACACACACACCCTCTCTAATATACTCCCATGTTTCATATCATCCTTCATCCATCTCATCACCAAACTGCACGCGACGCCGGCGACAATGTTCCTATCACAAACATTAATCACCTCGAGAAAACTTTCTTCGCTATAGAAACATAACTTTCTGTTGTAGAACAGAAGAGTGACGTATGCTAATGGTTAGCATTTCCGTTATCGTTATCTAAACGGGGTTAGGGAGTTGATGAATAAAAAAAAAACGAGAGAAAGGAAAGGATTAACTTTTTCCTTTTTTGTCACCTTTGGCCTCTTCCTTTTCACGCTTCGTTCTACCTCCTCTTTATCTCTCTCTTTCCTTCTTTAGTAAATGGATTAATCTCATGTGACCTTACGAATGAAAGCATATTGACGGGAAAGCTATGTATAGAAGTATTGTAAGGCTTGTTGCCACTCTGTCAGTGTTTCTTGTCGAGCAGTCAACTCTGCTCATTTTCTCTGCTCTAACATAAAACTTTTGGGACCAAACATTTTCGAGGACGTTTAGAGACACACTAGAAGAACACGTCTTGGAGAAACAACTGGCTATAGCACAATTAATCTAACCCTATCTGAATTTGATCATGAAACCATATTTTATTTGTATTATTACGATTAACGAAAATGTTGATCGAGATTTTTCCAGTTGATTTGCCTTGGTCATTTGGAACAACCCTCCAAATCAAAAAGAACGGGGACTAGAGCCTATACAAGATAAGACTTTATAAATTTTAAATTAAAACTTCACTCTTCAACATAACCTTATAATATTCGATAGTTTCAAACTAAACTTTAATGTTTTGAATCATTATTATAATAAGTTTATAAATCTAACACTACATTATTTATGTTCGAATAGTTAACGGCGTCACTCTTGCAATAAACGAGACAACTGGTGATGGATATATCTATGTTCGAATGATTACAGAGAGCTTTGCGAATTTTTTCTTGTTAGCGGGCTACCACCCTCCCTTCGCGCAATATTGGGTAAATTTACTGTGAATTCTAAATTCTTCTTCGTTAATACTAGTTATATGAACAGAAGAGCTTGTTCTCCACATATTCCTATCGTTACTACAGTCTTACTAGCAGTACTCGCAGCAATAAAACTCGCTCCCTCCATGTTATTATCGTCCATACAGTCTTACTTTAATTCTGTGAACAGTAGACCTCGCTCCCTTCATGTTCTTCTTGCATCTGAATTCTTAGGATTCCTCCTGGGATTTTATGTTGATAAGGTTTCTTGGTGATCAACTAGATAACAAACCAATTAATTCTAAATTTAATATTACAATATATTTACTGAAAATAATTTAGATACACGTGGATTAAATGTCAATCCTGCTGTGTCAAATTTCTTAAAAATATAAATATATATTCGTTACTCGTTAGATTTTTGGGAATTTTAAATTCAAATCACTTGATATACATCCTATTAAACACAAAACCTTTTAAGTGCCCACCATTGTTAAATGAATAGCCTTATCAAATAATTATGTACAGCTCATACATACTTTAGATTAGGTTTAAATGGCATCTGTGCCAAATTTATTTAAAATTAATCCACGGATCTGACAGTTATAGTGGAGTAAATATCCAAACAGACAGATGGTTGGATTTACAGACAAATGATAAATTCTCAAGTTAAAACATAACCTTGCTTCACCCTGTCATCTAGCGGTTCTTAGCACAAATTTTATAGTCGTACTAGATACAATATTTTTTTACAATATATATTATTTTAGTGTATTAGAGATGAGGAAGGTTTTAAATAGAGTAAGAATGGAGGGAGAGTGAAAAACAATTTTGTCATACAACACCCTCATTACGCCAAACATGGATTAGAATAGCAATTCTACGTAATTGTCAAACTAGTATATTGTGAAATTGATGCCTTAGCCCCTCTGGACAGTTAAGCGGGTCATTGTGCAATTATTTGAAACATAATGTGGATTGGTAGTACTATAAGGCGTAAAAAATTAGTAAGGTCAATTATCTATTATAAAAAGTAAGGATAAATGAATATCTATTACAAACCACAAAGCTCATTTAACTTATTTCAAGATTTAATGATTGATTAGTACCCTAACAAAATCAAAGGGCTGACCTTTAATAAAGTATAGGGGGTGAAGATTGTAGCATGGGCTGGTATAACCTACATTTGTGTGGAGAGACAGTGAAAAAACTAAAATGATAAATATCATATTTTAAAAACCCTCAGTGCACCCAGCCAGGATTCGAACATTGACCAACTCATCACCGGCAATCACGTATATTGCAAGCTAGGCAATTAAGATCACGTGTCCATCGGCACTGGTTTCGCCAATACAAAGAAAACCCAAACATATAAATTAAGAACTAAAACTACAAATATGTTACTAGGATGAAAAAAATTGAATCCAATGACTGTATGCCTTTAAACGAATATTACATTTTATACTCAAATCTAATTATGAAAATATAATTACTCGTATACGTACTCGTATATTTGCAAATTAATATACTGGAATTAGTTTTATGAGACTGAGGCAGATCAATGAAAGTAACAACTTGAACTAGCAAGATAATACCAGAAGATACACTGCATTGTAAACAATATATGATTATATATTTATATATATTGTAAACTATATATATATTTATATATATATATTGTAAACTATATATATATTTATATATATTGTAAACTATATATATATATATTAACTACGCATACTGTAAACTGATAGATGACAACATTAAAAGTACTGATCATTCTTTAATTTTTCATGTAGGTTCCTGATAGTAAGATATAATGAGAAAAATAAAATATATCATATGCCACTATGAGCCACATTTACATAGACTAAACGTCAAGCTGGCTTAGGTTTGAATCTCAGTTGGTTTTACTGAAGGTAATATTTCCTTAATTGACACTACTCCCATATTAGTGTTCATTTATTCTATATTCAATTTTTCTCATTTATATTCTGTTATTGTGTTTACTTTCAGTTAAAGCCTGGACATGTAGTTCTACCTGGTGAAAATCTCTTCTATCCCTTTCTAGTTTGATAAATTAAATGCGGACATCCCAGATGGGTTGCCGAAATAAACCATAAGCCCTATAACCTTCTTAAGTCGACCAGCTTAGTCATCGAGAAAGTATACATTTGCTGTCAAGCCACACGGCTTAAAATATAATGTTCTGTGTCATTATCCAGAACTACTTATATATTATGTCTATGATTATACTCCCTTTAGACCTTCACATATAACCCCATTTGTCATGTCAATTAGAAGAGGGGAGAGAAAACTACGAAACTTCTGATCTAAAGGCAAAGAGGAAAGCTTGTTGATAGTTCTCAAACATCTTACATTTTCTATTGTGAGCCTATCAAAAAGATAATTTTTTTTAGAGGAAGGGTAGATATAAAGCCTCTTTTCATCATGCCTGTTCTCAAAGCTCCGCAAATATGCTTCGATTAAATAGATACTGAAATAACCTAACATTTTTAGATAATTTTTATACTAATAAACTCAAGCTATATGGTTGGTAAGGATAAAGAGCCCTGATGGAATATTTTGACTTTAATTTGGCGTGAACGTTTTGAGATGACGCATTTTAGGATTAAATATCGAGGTAGAGTTGAACATCTGCGCGATAATTTCTCGCCTACTGCTAGTTTTCTTAGTGGGTCCACACCAGGGATATCACTTTATCAATCGATACAGGTCTATCATAGTTTTCTTCAAATACCGTTTCCTACCTATGGAATGTGCCATGTGCTGTTATAGCCCTAAGCCCTTCTTCCCATGGGAGTTCAAGTTCCTGTCAAACTTAAATCACTCCATCTACGAGCGTCGGTTTCTCACCACCACAAAGTTCAGAGTGACTTGTATTTCAATGTATATTGATATCGAATTGACGGCGTCTGGTGACCTCGAGTCGGGGTGGAATTTGATTGCATCATTAAAATATTATGATCTCACTTTGTCATGTGTCAGAACGGTCGCATTTGTCATTGTCAACTTGAAACCATGTATGTATGTGATCTGAGGGTAATTTATCCTTTAGCTCGAATCGTAGGGCATATATTCTATTCCCTAGCTCAGTGTATGATGGCGTCATACGATGATTGTCGCATATATGCGTGTATACACCCTCATGTAATAGTGATGAGAAAATGTACGTGAATTTGAATAAATGGAGGGTGAAAAAAAATCAGTATATAAACTAACGCTGAAACGACTTGAAACCTAACATTTCCGTCATACACAAATCAATACTAGCAGGGTTCGTGATTAATCCCACGTCTCCAGGGATGTGAGTCTATAATTTTTATCTTCTTTTTGGAGGGAGTTTGATGAATGTTTTGATCGTCTTTTTTATTTTCTCATATCAAGATAAACTATTTAGATCGTGAAAAAAATCTAACTCAAGTTTATGAAAAATCTTTAAGTTTTATGTGAACACGATTCCAAATAAGCGGATTTTACAATTATGTCTTAGTTTACTGACGATCGATTTTTCAAAACTTTGAGATGTTTTTCAAATGGCTATACCGATTTGGTTCCAAATGGGTAATCTGGGAGTGTTTGAAATAAAAAATAACACCGTTTACTTGTTTTTGGACTAAACTCTCATATATGGGTAGTTTACTTATGACTGATTTTTCAAAACCTTGACTAACGATTTGGTTACAAATTGGTATATTGATACTGTTTAAAATGATAAATAATCCTGTAGACTTTGTTTTGCGTGAATTGGTTGGAGGGTCCTTTACTCAGGACTGATTTTTTTTAAATTTGAGCTATTTTGAAAATTGCTATAGCGTTTTTGCTTAAAATGTACATCTGGATAGTTTTTGTCGTGTGGTAGAAATTTGGCTTTTAATAATTGATTGACAACTATACAATTTTTAATTTTAATATTTAAAATAAAAGCTTTAGTGATTTGGTTCAAAATTGGTATCGGGAGATTATTTTATCTATCAATAATAATTTATCTTTATTAATCTAAAATTAATTAATCTAATGGTTGCTTTCTTACAACGAATTGTAGAGAATTTGAATGTTTTAGAAATTTACCTTGTAGACTAAATTTAAAATGGAAATCTGTGAATAGTTTTCACTATAAATAAGAATACGTTTTTATTTTTACAATAACAAATAATTTTTGGGTGGCTTAAATATAATTTATTTTTTAAAAATTTTAATTTTGCTATATATATTTGAACAATTTGGTTTTAAATGCAAATATAAAGCATTATCAATGTGTTTTGAAAGACAATATGTTGTGTTTATGAGTCAGAATTATTTAAGGTTATTTTAATAAAAACTTATTTTTGAAAATTCTATTCTAAGCTATGATACAGAATTCGAAAAAATATGTGTAATTATGTCTTACTATTTATTTAACTTACTATCGTTTTTAGTAAGATAGTTTGTTGGATTATTGCCAGTACTTGAATTAAATCATGAAACCCCGCCCAACACCTGAAAATATAGATAGAACTTAGATATAAGACTATTGATATCCATACATCAGTAGTTATTATAGAGGATGATTCAGGAGGAGAGGGCAATATTTTGGGAGATGATAGCATGGGCCATTGTGGAAAAAAAAGTTTATATGAACATTAATATTATAAGGAACGTACTTTGGTAAAAGGGCAATTAATTGATTGTTACACTCCTGTAGTCAAACAATATAAGCTATGAATAAAACAAGGAATTAGTTTATTCAAAGAGAAATTGTTAGCTCAAGAAATTCAAATAATTAGTCAATTAAACAATAAGTGAATTAAGAAATCAAATCAATTACACAGACATCAACACCTTCCTGAGAATCACCTCTGTGATTGTTAAAAGTCAGAATTGATTTCATAAATAGGTAAAGCTGTAGATTGTGCAAGATACAACTAAGCGGTAACAGAATATTTTATAGAATTTACTGAAAAACCAAAAAAATGTAAATAGCCAAATTACTAGAATGGAGCCATTAATACATGACTAAGGATCAAACCAATTAATTATATGAATGATTAATTTTACTAATAACAGCCTGAGGAAAAGTTAAAAAGGAATATTTACACATTTACAATACACTTAATAAGATTGATAAAAAGATGAATGATAGAAAGTTAGCTAATTGACAGGTACTTCAATTGTGAAAATTTCATATATTATAAAAAAGCCAATGAAATAAATACATATGAGACATATTAAAATTAGAATATAACTAATAACATAGTCCACAAAATTAAAATAACTACTATAATAATATTTAGAACTTGTTATCTGGGTCAAAGGGTTTTAAATGATTGTGTTAACAGTCGAAAGGATTAATTAAGAATTTATATATAAGATATTGGTTGTTGTAAATGAAGTGTAATAGACGAAAATTGTTAATTTGAAGAATGCTAGTTAAAAATATTACTTGAAAGATTGAATTAAAGAGACTTTCTTTACCTGATGCATATAATGCAGAAAAATTACCCCATAATAATCAAGTACCTTACTAAGTATATTAGCACTCAATTTTACTGTAGATATGTTGATGACATATTCATCATAATATAATATCCTTGACAATACTTTATTTAACAACGCAGATATTCTAAACCACATTCATTCCAACTTGAAATTCACAATTGAACTTGGACAATACAGCAGCATCAATTACATAGATCTAAACATTTCTAAAACCAAGATTAATACCTTTAAATACAAAATCTATAGGAAACCAACCCATACAGATGCCATTATACCCAATGATTCCAGCCATCCTACATCTCATAAATTAGCAACTTTATAAAGCTTGGTTTATAGACTACTTCATGTACCGCCTTTTAAAAAAAATATAAAAATGAACTTAACATCATAAAAACAAATTGCCACCACAAATGGGTACTCTCACTCTATAATATATAAAATTCTTCAGAAACAAAAATATCTTATGAGTAAAAAATCTAATCTCACTAATATTTAAGACAATCCTTACCAACTTAAATGGATAAAATTCAATCATACAGGCCATAAAACCAATAAAATTACTAATATTTTACAAAAACATAATATCAAGATAGCTTTTGGAACCAACAACACCATCAAAAAAATTTATCCAACTCCAATCTCAACACCAAAATTATTTACCTCAAAAGTAGAATTTATAAACTGTCCTGTGAATGTAATGCTGCATATATTTACCACACTGGGTGGGCACTTTATAAACGCTATTCTGAGTACTTAAATGACTCTAAATATAATAGAACCAAAACAAAATTTCCTGAACACTTAAAAATCTCAGGTCATCCAACTCCCATCAATCAATGCATGAAACTTCTCCTACCATCCACCAAAGTTTTGGAAATGAATATTGCTGAAAATCTCCACATTTACAATGCCACTATCTATCACAATATTATCCTAAATGAGCAAATAAAATTTGAAAACCAATCCCTTATCAATACAATCAAGAACCTTCCACAACATGCAAAAATTATAAATTCAATTTATATCCCACCTCAGAAAAACCTTGTCCTCCTACCATCGTAGTTGAGACCTGTTCGGGCCAGTGTCGTGAAGATTAGAACCTGTATTCATTCTTCCTTCATCCTATATCTTATCAATTCTTCAAACACCATTTATTGTAATTTCATTATTTTTCATCTATCTATATTCAATAGCGCTCACCAACCAACACACTAGCGACATCTCGAACATTAACACTCAACTTTCCATAACTTGTACGTTGGTCACATGATCTATTCTAAAAATTCATTACAAAGGATATAAATTAACAAATTACTGGACACAAATCTATTGCACTGTGTTAACAACGGTGATAACATCTCAACCACAATATGATGTTAGCTTGATAGTTTGATTTTGTTCATAATAAATAATAATATAGTACATTTCTCGTTCCCCTATTTAATTCTACTGTTTAATTAATTCCATGCCAGTTTTTGGTTATTGTCACTACGCCTCTCAATATTATTTGAGTTTCTAATTCTTCTGGATATAACCTTTTATTGCTCAATACTTGATATTTCGCGTTGGTTTTGTCTCAGACCTGAGGGTGGTGCAATTCGCCGAAACATGTCGTCACCGAATATTTGCAGCACATCTGATAACGAGTGAAATCAAAACATTATATGAGGAACGTCTCTTTAATTAATTCTTTCAAGAAACATTTTTAATTAGCATTTCTCAAATTAACCATTTTTGTCTATTACACTTCATTTACAACAGCCAATATCTTATATATAAATATTTAGTTAATCCTTTCGATTGTTAACACAATCATTTTTGTATATTACACTTCATTTACAACAGCCAATATCTTATATATAAATCCTTAGTTAATCCTTTCGATTGTTAACACAATCATTTTAAACCCTTTTACCGAGATAACAAGTTCTAAATATTATTATAACAATTATTTTAATTTTGTGGACTATATTATTAGTTATATTCTAATTTTAATATGTCTCATATGTATTTATTTCATTAGCTTTTTTATATGTGAAAGCTTCACAAATTAAGTACCTGTCAATTAGCTCATTTCTATCAATCACCTTTTTATCTATCATATTAAATGTATTGTAAATGTGTAAATATTCCTTGTTAACTTTTCTTAGGCTGTAATTGGTAAAATTCATATAATTAATTGGTTTGATCCTTAGTCACGTATTAATGGCGTCATTCTAGTCATTTGTCTATTTACTTTTATTTTGGTTTTTCATAAATTCTATACAATATTCTGTTGCCGCTTGGTATTATCTTGCACAATCTACAATTTTGCCTATTTCCCTTTCTCTGTAGTACGAACAGTACCCTGAATGATCCAATTAGCAACAGAAAGTTGTGGAAACAGTTGTGTGATTTATGAAACACTATTATAAGGCCTAATCTTTACACATGATGAATACGCCGATATGATGTATGTTTACGGTTTTTGTTATGGGAGTGCCCCTGCAGCCGTTGCTGAATATCGTCACAGATTTCTTAACCGAAGAACTTCCAATCGGAAACTGTTTATCAAAGTGTTCATTAATTTTTCGGATTAGCAGTGTACTTCCCAGTGCCCATATCTTATCAGATCGTGCAAGTCAAGAACTTTAGAATGAAGAAGTAAACTTTCTACGAATGGTAGAGCTCATCCCTACTGTAAGTAGAGGACGAATAAGTAGGCATGTGGCTGTTCCACAGACAAGAGTAAATTGAGCACTACATCGCTTTAGATTCCATCCCTATCATTTTCAGCGTGTCCAACATATGCACCCAGGAGATGTTGCTATGCGTCTCAAGATTTGTCAGTGGATACACTGTCATCGCCGATAAATATCAAACCTACTGTTCACCGATGAGGCAACCTTTACCCGTTATGAGATCAATAACAGTCAAAAAAGTAATTTTTGAACTGAAGAAAATCCACATTCAAATGTACTAACCCATTTCCAACAGGGTTTTTCAGTAAATGTGTGGTGTGATATTATCGATGATAACTTAATTGGCCCTGTTATAAATGACAATCGTCTAACATGAGCAAATTACCTACAATTGCTGCAACATTAATTGCCAGGACCTATAGAGGATATTCCTTTGGCAACACGGCAGATAATGTAAGATCAGCATGATGGAGCTCCGCCACATCATGCTCATGCAGTGAATCAATACCCTAAATCAAACTTTCCGTATACGTTGTATTGGTCATGTGGGTCTGATTCCTTGGCCACCACGCTCCCTTGGTTTAAATCCCTTGAATTATTGTTTATGGTGATGGTTGAAGAGGGATGTTCAACAAACAAAGCTGAATATACGAGAATAATTGTTTACTTGAATTTTGGGTGCTGCTACTCGTATAAGAGAATGGCAGGCTACACTCAGAGAGACGACACAGAATCTTAGGACACGAGTTGTAAAGTGTAGTGACGTTCATGTTCCTTTCAAACAAATGTATCTCCGAAACTATTAAAATAATAAACATGTTCATGAATACTTTTTTTCCACAATGGCCCATACTACTGTTTCACAAAATATTGTCCTTTCCTCCTGATTCATTTCGTATGATTAAACATGAATTTTTAAAATTAATATTCAATGTAGGGACCTAATTATAGCATGTGTCTATTTTAAGATTATAGAGTTTTTAGCACTACATCTTAATACCCATCCGGACGATATGAATTTAATTACAAAGAGTTTTAAATATATTTACCATAATTTTAATGTACGATGAGGAATGTTTTAGTAAAATGCATCCTCGACTATCTCATCCATCCAAGTTTCGAGCTTTGGTTTTCCTATCACCGGAAAGCCACAATAGACGAGATTTAATTTTATTTGGTGCACTTGCAAATGTGGGTAGATATTGTATTTTTTAAAAATATAGTTTGTATCATTAATGTCAATTGTATATTATGTGTAAATTAATTTTAGTGTTTGTTAACTCAGAATTGTAGTAAAATTATAAAATCAAGTTCAGTACATCACGTATAAACAAACTCACTCTACGAGTGTTTATAAAGCTGTGATACCGGTACCTCCAAGGGTAATAATACTGGTATACAAATTAAAGTAGAATTTGACATGATTCCCTGGACCTTTTACTAGTAAATCTTTCCTTTTATTACGGCCCTGTATATCACAAAGTGGATGTTAGAATTCTGACATACATACTTTATAACGATGAATAAACTTAGTATTCGAGTACTTTTTAGAGGTAAGTAAAGTTTAATATCTACATATTCAGATTATTTCCTTATGATCAGTAAATAATTATGTGCATATCTAGAGTTTGAAACAAGAGATCAGGAAGCGCCTTTTTTTATATTCTCATTATCTTTTCTGTATATAGATAATATAATATGCACTCACAACTTTAGGGGTACGAAGTTAAGGAAGATTATATCTAGGAGTACGTGAATAAATAGGGATTAATACCACTACTTTAGAAGCTAATAATTATTTGTTTACCTATTTTATCTAAGAGGTGAAAACTTCAATGGTAGAACATGGCCCCAAAATCGGTAGGCCAAAGTGAATTTATACATTTTGGGAAACACTGCTTTATAAAATTACAACGTGTGAGAACAACGTTAATTAGAATGACCACGTGGTCTGTAATCTGTTAGATATAGCTTATAAATAACTCACAGACCCATGAGTTTATTCTGAAAATTGAAAAATGACACCTGGACACGAGAATCGAACCCGGGACCTTTGGCTTAGTACGCCAATGCTCTAACCACTGAGCTATCCAGGATTCGTCCCGTGCTTATGGTCATTCTTCACTCATATTTTAAGGCAGAGCCTATGATGGACGTGCAGAAATCATCGGCTACAAGTATGTGATTATATTAATATCACAAGCTGTCTATCAGATAACGCAGCCATCTCGACTCGGTAGTTGGCTTATTGCTGCCATTTGTACAATTATTATAACTGTACGGAATTGGGATCATGTGTTTATAGTGAAGCTTAAAATAATAACTGTTGCACTGGGCACAAGGAAAACATGGATAGTTCATTGTTAGAGCAATAGCGCTCCAAGTCAAAGACTTGGGTTTGTCTCCTTCTCCTATGTGACATTTTACACATGTGTAGTATAATTTAGTACCATGTCTCACTATTTGTTAGTGTTATATGTATGTGTATTAATAGTTACGCTAATGTTTTAGGCATGAGCAAGGTGAATATATAAGTCAGTTTACCCTCATTTGCGCGAAAGGAAAGTTGAAAGACATTTAGGAAATACTTATATCAATAAAACTGACCAGGATTTGAACCCCGAATAATATTCCTTCGGTAGTCCAATATAGTGCATTAGAGACGCCCTAGACCATGTAGCCACCGAAGCGAGGGGCTCATATTTTATTTAATGTTTCTGAACGGAAATAATTCAAATCGAATCTTTTTTAAGTATAGCTTGAATTTCTGAGGGGAAGGCTGGAATTGACAAGGATGGACAGGATGAGGAATTAAGTGGAGAAAGAGAGTGTGAAGGAGGAACCCCTGCAGGATATGATAGAGAAGGCGAGATAGATTTGGTATAGACATGTAAACAATGAAGAGGATGGAAGAGGGGAGGATTCCAAGGAGGATGCTAGAAATAGAGGTGGTGGGCAGGAGGCCAGGAGGAAGACCCAGGGATGGGTGGATAAAGGGAGTGGTGAGAGGAGAGGATTGGACTGGATTGGTGGAAGAAACTTGTGGGAGGACAGAAGTTAATGGAGAGGCTTATGTTCGAGGCATACCTTGCCAGAGCCAGGAATTTGTGCGTCATGATGATGATGATGGTGATAATGATGATGATGATGATGATGATGATGATGATGAAGAGGAGGATGAGATATTCGTTTGGATCGAAGTATCTTAAATAAATGTACGAATAATATTTTTATTCAAAACAGTCGAAATCAGTCTGTTCCATGGGTGGTTATTAGCTCCATGAGATAAAATAACATTTTCACTATTGACCAATTCCCCATTCGTCGAAATGACTCCAGGGACAGTTATACAGTCAAATCTCTATTATACGACATTTAACGGTTCCCTGGAAAAGGGTCGTTATTTCGAAGGGGTCGTTATTGGAATTTAAACCGACTTTGTTCCACCCCCAAACCTCATGGCAAAAATTGCATTTCTTTAGACAACACATGAAAAAAACTACCTATTTCTTAAAGAAGTCCACTATGGAGGCCTGCTTCTTCTTAGTGCTAGTTTGCTTGACGAAGTCTTTCACATTATAGAATTGGAAACATAGCTCTTCGCTAGCACCCTGGCGCTTAAGTGCTCTTGAGTAGACGTGCCCGGCTTTGAGAACATCTTTCGTTGTGGGGAAGTCTTCGGGCTCGTCTTCCATTTCTTCCTCCCCCTCTTCATCGCTGGACTCCTGCTGCTCCCTGATTATATCGGCGTTGTTGGGGGTACCCCAAATTGTTATGTCATCGTCTGCTGCTATGTACTCCTCATACGTGCAGTCTGGGGCTAATCTCTGCCACGTTTCCTCGTCGCACGGCCGAGATGAAAGTCAGGGGGACAGACGATGGGGCAGTTGATGGGCCAGGCTGCGGTCCCGTGTAGAGGCCTGACTGAGAATTGGCATCCACTGGCGGTGGGTCGCCTGGGACTTTGCCACTGGCAGTGGCGGGAAGCACATAGACTGAAGTCTCTTCGTTGACTGGTAAGACAAATTGAGCATGTCGGAAGCAGTTGGAGATTACCGATGGTATCACGCCCCTCCAACTGGTGACGATTCTCTCCATGGCCCTGAACATGTCCCACTTTTTGACCTCCTTGCCCATGTCAAGATTCCACACCATACTCTGCACAAGCATCTCGCGGAACTTACCCTTCACTTGCTGGATTATTACCTGGTCCAGGGGATGAAGCATACTGGTGGTATTCTTTGGCAGAAACACCAGCTCAATGTTCCTGAGTTTGTCGAAAGCAGGATGTGTGGGGCAATTGTCGACGAAGATCATGAATTTTCTATTTGCGGCGGCCTTGAAGCCACCTCGTAAACACCCCCGAGGTCATCCATGCCTTCTTATTAAAATCATAGTAAAAAGGCAGGATATTGCCCTGGAAACTCCGGGGTTTCTTGAACTTCCTGATCATGAGGGACTTGATCTTCTCACTGCACAGAAGGACGGTGAGGCGCTCTTTGTTCCTCTTTGCACCCTTGCACTTATCCCCTTTTACAGCAAGTGTGTGATCTGGCATGAGATTGTAGAATATCTCCAGCTCGTCAGCGTTGTATACATATTGAGGCTGATAGCGCCTAAGGATGTTTCGGAGCAAGGGCATACACTCCCTCTCCAATGTTGGGTCGACCTATGCGCTTTCACCGACGATCTTGTAGCTAGATATTCTGTGATGCACATTTAAACGTTCTAGCCACCAACTTGAATACCTAGTTTTCTATACCCAACCTCAGGGAAAATTCATCGGCCTTCCTCTGCATCATCGGTCCGTTTATAGCCACGTATTGCCCTAAATGCTTGCTGAACCACTCCAACATAGCTTGCTCTAGATTCTCGTGAGTCAAACCCTTCAATTTTTAGCCTTTACATTGTGGCCTTCCTTCTGCACTGCGTTCATAATTTCTTCTCTCATTTTGAGAATCTTGAAATGTGTCGACTTCGGGATGCCATTCCGACGCGCAATCTCCGTCTTTGTAATCTTCTTCTCATCCACTTCCTGGATGATCTCGTACTTCTTCATGAGCGTCAAGAAGGTCCTCTTTCCACTCATTTCGTCGAAATTATAAATTCGTATCAAATAAAAACCATAGCGTGGGTCATCAAAAATCGTTAACAAAATGAAACCAAAAACGTAACCAAATCTATAAGAGAAAAACAATGGCAAAAACAAGCCTGGCGCGTGATGTAGTGGCAGTCGTGCACGGGAAAACATTGTCTTGCTTGTGGGAGGGGGTGGACAGAGTCAAGTGCTATTGGCTGGCATTGATAGGGTGGTGTCTATTTTTAATACCTGACCTACCCCAGTTACTAGTAATACAGCGCTCACAAAAATAATCGCAGCCCAGTTACCTAAATAAGTGCAACAAACCTATTTTACGGCCGATTTCCTTAGAATTCTCGACCTCTTTTTCCACATTTTTCACGGTTCCCCAAAAAGGGTCGTTACTTCGAGAGGGACGCTATTCCCGGGGTCGTAGAATCGAGAGTTGACTGTATTTGTATTTTCTCACATATGTACGTAAAATTGGTTGGCAAGAAAAAATTTAGATTTTACAAATAAATTATTTGATTACTATCATTGATGTTATTTTACAATTAAAATTAATTTAAAGGTTATACTATAATATTTAAATAATGAAAGGTGTAGATCATATGAAATGACGTAGAAACGTGGGACACTCGCTCAAGTAACTTTGTAGCTGTCAGATCTTCAAATGAAAATTGGACTGTAGCTTTCACAAACATCTCGGCGTGAACAGTATTTTGAATTAAGATACCACTTTCTATGTAGCGCTGAATTTCTAGCAATACGTTTCAGCGCTCCTGTAGGCGACCTTTGTAAACAGAGCAAACAAACAACCATGAAGCTCATCGTCTAGTGTTTCCATCAGATAACTTGGAGTCTATCCGGTCCTGCAATCATTCTATTGATAATATTGCGTGAGGCGTGTAGGAATCATGAATAACTCGATATCTACCGAGCTTAGCTAAACTCTCCTTTGACTAGAAGGGACGGTAGCCGTTGAAAATAATGAGCTAAACAGAGCATTGTAATTTGATTGGGTGTATCGGGGGGAAGCGAGGGTTACGGTTATCTGGAAAGCTCACCAGACTAACAGTAAATTTATTAGTGATGAGTAGAGTAAGGGAGTTAAGCAGGCAACACATGCTTGTTATGGAAATGCCGTTTGCTTGCTAACACTATCTACATGTTAACAGGACTAGCACAACTTTAACCGCTCCCAAGCTGTTATTGACGTTCTAACGCCTTGCCCGTTTAGTTCAGTACATAAATTTGCATCATTTGTCAGTAGAAACACTATTTTATAGTAAACAAAGATCTTTGAAATATTGGATTAAAAATAATGAATATTGGCTTAGAAATTCACAAGTATATATCAATTTCATTATTTTTGGGTAGCTTTAGAAAATTTTTTTTTTAAGAATATTCTATTTGTATCAAATAAATAAAACGTTCACTCGAAAACAAAACGTATTTAATCTTAGGGTATGTTGACGTGATCAAAATGATAGTCAAATTTATGATCAAACCGTCTGCACCAATAAATTGATTGTGTACGTAAAAATAGATGGCCATGGCTGTAGAAAAATTTAATTCCCGATACTTCAATCTAGCGATGAGATTAAGAATCTATATTCAGAACCAAAATGAATGCCTACCGAAAACGTTTAGCAAATAATACGGAGGTTTCATTTAAATATACGAGAATTCGTTTGAAAAAATTGGAATTTCGATTAGGTTTATTTCGTGGACCTGAAAATATCTAAGAATGATTATTATAACTTTGAATTTTAAATAACATTTGGTGTTTTTAAATGGGATTCATTACATTTTTCGTGGAAACACGTTTTATGAAAAGTAGGTGTCCTTTTTAATCAGTTATGTTTGAAATGAGGATAAAATAGATAGAGTGGACTAACTTATCGTCCCTCACATACACCATATCCCTCTTTGGAACGCGTATTTTTTAATTTCATTCATGAATTATACACACAATACAGTGCATTTAAACGATATTATCGTTTATAGATTTTAGGTCCATATTTACATGTAATTTTAGTTTTTTGTTATTACTATCGCAGCCGCACTTGGCAAAGCACAAGCGAATGATTAGATTTGTGATTCGTGAGTCAGTATCCAAACAACTGCGACAGCGGACAGTTGCGACAAACACAGTTTAAATAGCGGGGTCTGAGGAAAGATCACGATCATATTTTTTTCATCCTCTTCCACTAGAAACGGTGAGGGGGAGGGAATAAATCTTGGGGGACTAGGTATCTTCAGTTTATTTAAAAATACACCATTAATTCCTTTCACACATTTTCCAAGCTTGAGACTGGAAATGTAGAATACGCTTTCTTCAGTCAAGGTTGAGTTAGGTTAGGATAGGTTAGGTTAGGTTAGGTTAGGCTAGGTTAGGTTAGGTTAGGTTAGGCTATGTTGTCTTAGGTAGGTTAAGTTGGGTTATATTGGGTTGGAGTGCCTAATCTCACTAAGTCTCACCACCACAGATATTGAGATATTTATGGATGGAGGTAGCCATTGGCAAGGTTGCCAAGACAGCCCCAAAATAAGCCAGAAATCGAGTAGTTCTATCAATTTGTTCGCAACTGTCCAACTTATAATAATATTTTGATGACCTTCACCATCAAATAATTGCACTTGTTATAAACTTGGCGCAGCTGCAATATGCGTGGTTGCATCTGTCCTAGATTCCATGAATCACAACGTGTTCATTTGTATTAACAGCCTTTATTACAGCTGTTAGTATGTTGAAACATAAAATTAGTAATTCACAGTGGACATGTTTATTTCTCTCATGTTCATATGAATATTTATACAATAAAATTCAAATTTTAATAAAGTTCGTTTATACAAATTGTATTAATTTAACGTGAAAGACATAAATGTGTAATGTAATATAATAATATAAATGCACAATAGTTGATGAATATTAGGAGAGATTGGTAGTAATAATTACAAGCTATGACACATTATAATAAATACATCTTCAAATTATAACAAACATCTAAAAAGTTCAATACATTAAAAAAAATTGTAGACTTTTGAGTCAATTATATTTAAAACTATGTTTAAAAAAAAACAAAGGATGATGTTATCATGCATGTTTTTCGTATCTCTGTATTATATATAGAGTAATCAGAACAAGTTATAAGATTTGAGAAAATATAAAGAAGAGACAAAAATTGAATTTGTTTCTTATCTGAATTCCCTGTTCCTTTGGATACTGCTGCAAATGCTGCAAAGTTAAATATACTACGACATGTTTCGATGCTACGAAGGCATCATCCTCAGGTGAGAGTTTAAAGCTATGTATTTGAGTGTTCCATGATGTTAATAGAGGAAACTATAATACAGGAAACTATATTAAAATCATGGAACACTCAACTACATAGCTTTAAGCTCTTACCAGAGTAGTTTTCATTAATTTTTAAATTGAGTATTAAATACTAAGTGAAATAATTTAGATAACATTTAAAAAACATATTTTTAATTTTTATTTAATAATAATTTGTATAAGAATTAAAACATAGAGCTATAGACTTTCAATTTGATAAAAAAAATCAATATATATATATATATATATATATATGCCCTTAAACATATATATATATATGCCCTTAAACAATCGTTTAGGTATACTAAAATAAAAAATAGTTCTTCATTGAAAATTATTTATTTATTTTTTGTTGGGGAATAATACCTTTTATATTCATTTTTTTTGTGTTCATATTTTCACTAATGGGGTATTGATTAGAAAAATAGAATTTAAAGGTAACTTACTGACATTGGCGAGGAAGGAGAGTGGGAAACCATTTAGTAGAAGATAACCAAAGTACACCCAGGACTGATTCAAACCCTACCTACCTATCTCTATAAATCACATATATATGGAGATATTGACGCCTTAAACTGTGCAACCACATATATGGGACCATCTGTTGTTAGTAAATTGATGGTGTATCCGTATATATACATTAATAAATCTTCCTGTCACCAGAGAACAAGACCAAATGAGTCTGAAGTCTTGGTACGTGTATCATCAGGTTGGTGTCAACTAAATTAGTTTCTATATATTCATAATATAATTTACTAATCTCCTAATGTGTGTGTGTGTGTGTGTGTGTGTGTGTCTTTCAACACCTTCTAAAAGCACATATTATTTTGACCTAGAGAGATGAGATTTTTTTGATTTTTTTTTTTNTAAAATACGAAATTCTAGTTATTGTGGTTTGGAGTATGGTCTAGTAAATATTGAAGGTGTATTTGTCAAACCCTTTTACCTTTCTAGTATTTTTAAGGAGTCCAATTTTCATTGGAAAACAGCTTAGAAAATATAAACACTTTTTTGGCGGTCAACCTTAATTGCATTTTATTTATTTACTTTCTCGCTATCTTACAGGTAGAGAAAGTATTGTGATCGTAAAAAAAAATATCTCAAGAATTTGATGAATCTCGATGTTTCATGACCCCCTCTCTATCCCCCGAAACAGAAAAAGTGATTTTTGAATTTCCATCTGTCTGCTTGTTTGTCTGTCTCTATCTCTGACTAGAGCCTAAACTATTTTAACAATCAGGCTAAAATTTGATATTTAGGGTTAAATGGGGCTACCCCGAGGACTCTATGGAATTGGATATCTAACCCTAAAATCAAGGGTAGTTTACTAATGGGCAAAAAGAAACAAAGTCGATTTTCTTAAAATCGGCTCTAAAGATTTTGATTAAATTTCATTTATAAACATTTCTAAATATTTCAAACAAAATGGCTACCTTCAATATTTCGGAAAAACGACTTTAAGGACTCCTGTCTGATGCGTAAATTTTTTTTTTTATCATATCTCCAAAACTATTTGATATATGAAATTACTTATCATTGAAATATGCAGATTTATTTATAATACCCATAATTTATAAGAAACATTTTTATAAAACCAATAACTTTAAATCTATAAGCAAATATATATATATATATATATATATATCTTTTAACTTTTCGAACACTAAAGGTAAAGTATTACGACCATAAAAATAATCTAGCCCGAAATGTTGATGGATGTCAACGTCTCATGACTCCCCAAACCATAAAAAGTGGTAATAAAGAGAAGTTTAATAAAAAGCGAAAAGAGAAAAAATATTTTTTCTTAAAATTGGCTGTAATGATATTGATTAAAATCCGTATCTAGACGTTTATTAAGGTTATAAATAAACTGGCTATTTTCATTTTCCTATGAAAATTACTTTTAGGTTACTTTACAGAAGTGGAAATTTCCGTATCTCCGCAGCTATTTGAGATACTAAATAACTTATAATTGCAAAATTGTAATACTATTAAAATAAAATATTTTTTATAAAACCAACAGTCTCTGAGATATTGGCATGTATATTAATACAATTTTGTGAGCATTTTTTTAAAGAGATACTATTTAAGTTTTAACGCAATAATTTTGTAATGTTATGGAGTGATTAAATATAAGTAAGTCCCTCAAAAAGTTTGTTATTTTTCCTTTAACCTCTTAGGGGAAATATTTGTACAGCAATAATCTATCTCCATTTTAGAAAAAAAGTCGATATTTACATATTTTATTGGTCAAATTTATAATTGAGGAAATGTATAGCAATGCGATGACCTGAAGATGTGCAACATATAATTAAATATTAAAATTGTAGCTGGAAGTAGAAATTTTAATACAAAGTGTTGACACTTGTGGCACCGATATCGATATTTTTTGTTGGTCCAAACATAAAAATGAGGACATTAAGTCTTAAAAAATCAAAATTCTAAAATTTAAAACTGGGACTCAAAATATGTTTTACGTAAGTATAGTGCAATTTATGCTTAGGT
This sequence comes from Timema bartmani, assembly GCA_902151455.1. Taxonomy (NCBI): domain Eukaryota; kingdom Metazoa; phylum Arthropoda; class Insecta; order Phasmatodea; family Timematidae; genus Timema; species Timema bartmani. Next base: position 45,566 of record CABFWB010004210.1, read on the forward strand.
TTGTTAGTGTATATTATTTCGTTTCACATACATTACGAGTGTTGATTAAATATCTCAATTTTTAAACAATAGAGCGAGAAAGTTCGTGCGGAGTTCCGTACCATTTATTTAGTATTGTTTTAAATTTGTTGGCTACATCTATAAGAAGTGGCAGTTACATTTAATATGAATTGATGTATGAATACGGTATAAAAAAGTTTTTAGTAAATTCTACAAATGTTAAACACGGATCATAATAAAGGAAGCTGAAATTTTTCGGCATTTAGCCTTAGTATATTCATAACTTCTTATAAACATTAAGTAGCTAAGCACCTAGTACAAGGAACCAGATTTATAGGAACCGGATCTTCAGTAATAAATTGTCTGGTCTGGGGTACTGATGAATTTAACTGTCCTACCACAAACTTGCTTAATGTTCTCAAGAGCTTGATCAGATAACATAGGAACAATAAAACCATTGTTAGAAACGCGGCCACAAAAGAAAGACAATAATTAGTCAGAATTGCGAAAGTTTCTGAATAAATGCTTATTGATCTTGATAAAGTCAAACCAAGCTGATTAATTGCACTGTCAATTGAATTCAATCAATCTTCTTTATTATTATCTCTGTAACCTAATTGATTTCATCGGCCCCATGTGGATTTGTGAACTATCCATGTTACTCAACCTACAAGATGAATTATACATTAATTATGATAATAATAACTTTATATTTCTTATATAATGGACTTGCTGAGTATTTTTATTAAATTATCTGCTATGATATATATATATATATACATGTATTTTGTATTAATCGTATTTGGTTCTTTAATTTTTAATTTGTATTGATGAATGTGACTATTTATAGATGCGTCCTTATCACGTGATTCACGTTTTACCCCTACTCTGTATTACCGCATAATTACACCAATAAGGTAGGAAGTAGATAATTTATATTTAGAGGAAACGTAACAAAATTTGCCTAGAGTGATATAAGCCGCTATTGGAACCCCATACCTCTTTACTAGAGCCCCGTAAAAATGGTTTTATTTTTGATTAATTTTTTTTCAAATCTCACTTTTTGGTGTTATTTCGTGTTCATTCAAAATTAAATGTTATCTGAGATGTTTAAGTATTGTTTATATATTGAGACAATGTATACAAAATTAAAATTTACTATTGAAACCTTATATATATTTGCTTTAAAATTCTTTGTCAAATATGTCTGCATATTTCACTATTTTTTAGCCTAAAGTTAGCTTAGACTACAACAAAATACTAATCAAATTATAGCATGGTCAAAATTTTTGCTTAATTTCTTCTTAATTTAGTGTTTATTTAAATACTTTTTTGTAATAGTGGTATTGTTTCGTTATATAGGAGGAATTTGTGTAACAAGACGATTTAATTTTAGTTCGCTTTTCAAAATTATTGTAAATCATATCTAAAAACTATCAAAGGAAAAAGTACTTGATTCCATTTTGTATGACACTTTTCGCTTTATCGCTTCTTACCATTTTTACGGAGCTCCACCCATTACACTCGGACGAAATGTTAACATTTGGTTATTTAAAATTCAAATAGCCAACGCTATTATTTACGCTTTTAGTGAGGATTATTCCATCTAGATATCAAATTTTGATAATTGAAAAAATGACACCTGGACACGGGAATTGAAGCCGGGATCTTTGGCTTAGTACGTCAATGCTCTAACTACTGAGCTATACAGGAATCGTCCCGTGCCCAGGGTCATTCTTCACTCATATTTTTAGGCAGAGTCTATGATGGACCTGCGAAAATTGTCTGCTACAAATGTGTGATTTTATTAAGATCACGAGCTATCAGATAACGCAGCCATCTTCGACTCTGTAGTTGCTTAAGGTTGCCAATGCTTAGTGCGATTTCTGAATAGCTCAGAGGTTATAGTATTGGCGTACTAAGATGAAGGTCCCAGATTCGATTCCCATGTACAGGTGTAATTTTTCAATTTTCAGAATTAGGTTATTTGCTATGACGAGTGACTTCTATGTCCGCTTGCCCATATGTGCGTTAAAGCCTATTTTATATCAACGCGTTATTGTGTATTGTTTATTAGCTAATTTTGTTATTTAGTTCTAAGGATTAACAACAACCAGAATTATTTCCGGTTATTTACCACTTGTTGAAAACTACTGTCCTGTTTTCTCAACTATACTTATTTAGTGCTGTCGGGAATTGATCCCGGGACTCGATCGGCATGCAGGCCCACATTCAATGAGCATACATTTAAGACCCCAAGATTTTCTTACTAACACGTTTAACAGCATGGCTACCCCCATGTGTGGACACGTGGACTAAATGTCAGGCTCGACTGGTCTGGCCCACTGGTGTTGGTGAGGTCGAGGTTTTCCCTTAATGATATCCCAACCTCTTTCCACGCATGTTTGTGTATATTTCTTCTCAGTTAAACCTACCTCATTAGTTGGATTAAAATGAGTACAGCTGCTATGAAAATATAAATTGAATAATAAACAACGAACTAACATTTTAAACGAAGAATTGATCAATTATGAACCTGTAATATAAGCCCCGATGCATCCGAATGAGATGCAAGCTCAACCTTCTCTTCCCCTCAAGTACAATCTTTTGCGAGAGTCACCTTAGACCACATGACCACAGATGCGAGATGGACCAGAAGTATTATTAATTTTACTAATACTAATACAAGGGTTGAATTTAGATTGGTGGTTTTCTAAGTATGTAGTTCTTTCAGACAAAAGCTTAATCCCTCTGGTCCCATATGTTTTCAAAATATCGCTCTTTGTTTATTTTAAAAATGGTTGCTATTCTCTGGTTGTTACAAAATTTTAAAATAAGGAATGAGCCTTGGAAGTAAGAGGATCCGAAGCTGTCTTTGTTTAGAGGATAGCTCATATGTGGATTAAATATCCCAAGTACTAGGCCGGGATAGAACCTGGTTCCACATATCTGTGTGGCTGACCATACCACAAGAACCTGGAAGATTTGTTTGTAAAGAAAATATATTTGGAACAATGTTTTGTATATGGCTAATAGTTAAGTTGCTGAAGGATGTTTTCAAACAGACAAGTACATTATTATTTTATAGAATAATGAGTCGGGAGTCGATCAAAAAGCGTGAATATTTATATTATTTTATTTTAATATTAGTATTATATCATTTGTATATAATTTATTCTTATGAAAAGTTCAAATTTAAGATCACAATTATTTGGCGATTTATGAACATTATTGTTCTATTAATTGTCAGAATAGTATAATTATCCCTTTCATAATCTAACTCTACTTGTGTAGAATCTTATAAGAACGGGCCACGAGTATGCAGTCAAAGTAAGCAGAAAATTAAACTACACCGTTTAATATATGGATTCCTTCTAGATGGGCATTGTTAATTCCAGTTAATTTTTTGGTTGTCTTCAAATGAGTTAATGTATATTTATATTGTAGTAAACATATTAAAAACCAAGCATCTTCTGGCAGTGAAAGGTACTAAACTTCATTATTTGAGTGTCAAATAGATAGATGAATAGAGTAACAAAACTACTGAGAAACCACAAAAAGACTACTATAATGGCTTTTAACTGCAACAATGTGTACAAAAATATAGATCATAGGCAAATCGAGCATATTTAAATATTTGAGAACTGTACAATAACATGAAATTCACACACACACACACACACACACACACATACATATATATATATATATTATATATCCAAAAGACCAAATTGGACAGCAATTTTATTAAACTACAAAATAATCTAAATAGAAGTATCCAAACCCGGAGGACTAGTTTTACAAATTTAAACACTGAAATGTCTGAATTTCTTAGAAATGGTATAAAGTGTGAACATTTTTTATTCAAATTTTGCCTCTCATGAAGAGGGCGTGAAGAGAATGTAATCTTAAGTGTCAAGTAGGAACTATCTCCACAAGAATGCTATATTGACGCCACACCTGAACCTATTTGAGGGAAACTTTTCTTCGACAATCATGATGTCCTTTCTTTTACGTTGTCGATCTTGACAATGCCATATTTAGGATATCTACCAAATCTACAGAACTAGTAAATACCACCCCCGAATATATTCTGCATTTACGAGTGTCAAGAAAATAATTTTGTTTATACAGTGTTGAGAGATAATCTGAGATTATTAAAATAAACATAAGGTTAATGCTTTTCAAATCTATTATGTATCTTCTGGTAAGTGGAAATTTATGCCATATTAGTAATAATCATACTTAACTGTATTTAGCGGGATAATTACGAAGTAATTTGATTTTATTCAGTGAATTCTAAACTTAAAAATAATGAACAAAAACAAATGTGTGTAAAATGAAACAAACCTTTGTCAGAATATTCTTTAATGTGTGTTCATAATCCATGCGTCATAGTAAGTTTGATTCAAGAATTATTTTGAACATTATTTTAGCTCAAAAGCTGTATTCCATTGTTAAAGATTAAACGCGAGTAAAAGATTGTTTTTTCCCTAGTAATTATGTAAAAAAAACTTCATTCTCTACTAACAAAACAATATAATTTTTTCTCAATACCTTTACATGTTTCAAATTTAGCCATCGTGAAATAATAAAATTAAATATTTCTTATTTTCAAAGTCCTATCTTACTGCTATACAATAAACAGCTAACAATTGCAACTTCATCACATTAACAATTAAAATAAATGGTACGGCGCACCGCACAGACTTTCTCTCTCTTTCTATAAACTCGTAAGATTTCTGAACGGAATAATGTACATTGTATCATCACACCTCCACATAAGAACACGCATAAGATAATATACAATGATATATAATCAATGAGAATGTCCACCTCAGAACGTTTCAAACAGTTTAATGTCTTCCACAAGGGTTAACACTTCGTATTAAAATTTCGATTTCTGGTTAAAGTTTTAACATTTTATAAGGTGTTGCAGATCTTCAAGTCATCGCATTGATATTTAATTATTCATTTATACATTTTGACCAATAAAAAATGTAAATATTGACTATTGAGTCTAAAATGGAGATAGATCATTGCTATGCAAACATTTCTCCTAAGAGATTTAAGGAAAAATAACATACTTTTTTAGATACTTATATTTAATTACTCTATGGCATTGGAGAATTATTGCGTTAAGACTTAAGTAGTATATGTTTACAACTAAAGCTCACAAAATTGTATTAATATATTTGCAAATATCTCAGAAACTGTTGCTTTTATAAAAATATATGTCAAATAAAAGTTTTTTATTTCTAATAGTCCTACAATTTTGCAATGATAAGTTGTTTAGTTTCTCAAATAGTTGTGGAGATACGGAAATTAACGCTTCTGTAAAGTACCCTAAAAATCATTTTCATAGGAAAATGAAAATAGCCAGTTTATTTATAATCTTAATCAACGCCTAGATACGAATTTTAATCAAAATCGTTTGAGCAGATTTTGAGAAAACCAAATTTTTCTCTTTTCGCCCTTCAGTAAACTACCCTTAATTTTAAGTTTTTATAGACACACAGACAGACGGCATTGCAAAGACTATTTTTTAGGGTTCGGGGGGTCATGAGACGTCGACATCCATCAACATTTCAGGTTAGTTTTTTTTTACGGTCGCAATACTTAAACTTTAATGTCCAAAAAGTTAAAAAAATTCATATAATTGCGTATAGATTGAAAGTTATTGATTTTATAAAAATATGTTTCGGATAAAATATCTGTATTATAAATATATATACATATTTGTAATGCTAAGTAATTTCATATCTCAAATAGTTTCGGAGCTATTAAAAAAAATGTTAATTGACGCATCAGACCGGAGCCCTTAAAGCCATTTTGCCGAAATATTGAGGGTAGCCATTTTGTTTGTAATATTTATTAATGTTTATAAATGAAATTTAATCAAAATCGTTAGAGCCTATTTTGAGAAAATCGACTTTTTCTCTTTTTGCCCTTCAGTAAACTACCCTTAATTTTAAGTTTTAATAGACACACAGACAGACGGCATTGCAAAGACTATTTTTAAGGGTTCAGGGGGTCATGAGACGTCGACATCCATCAACATTTCAGGTTAGTTTTTCTTACGGTCGCAATACTTAAGCTTTAATGTCCAAAAAGTTAAATATATATATATAATAGGTATAGATTGAAAGTTATTGATTTTATAAAAATATGTTTCGAATAAAATATTTGTATTAAAATATATAATATATAATATATAATATATAAATATATTATACATATTTGTAATGCTAAGTAATTTCATATCTCAAATAGTTTTGGAGCTATTATAAAAAATGTTAATTTACGCTTCATACCGGAGCCCTTAAAGCGATTTTGCCGAAATATTGAGAATAGCCATTTTGTTTGGAATATTTATTAATGTTCATAAATGAAATTTAATCAAAATCGTTAGAGCCGATCTTGAGAAAATCGACTTTTTCTCTTTTTTCCCTTCAGTAAACTACCCTTAATTTTAGGGGTAGATATCCAATTCCAAAAACTCCTCGGGGCAACCCTATGAAAACCCTAGATATCAATTTTCAGCTCAATCGGTAAAATATTTTAGGCTCTAGTTGGAGGTACAGACAGACAGACAGACAGACGGAAATTCAAAAACAACTTTTTCGGATTCAGGAAGTCATGAAACGTCAAAATTCATCAAAATCTCGAGTTCGATTTTTTTGACGAACACCATACTTTCTCTACCTGTAAGATAGAGAGAAAGTAAAAATAAGATTAGAACTAATATAATTTTATTAGAAAAAAATAGGTTACTGTATTATAATATTTCATCATATATTTTATTTATGTCTTGCTTTTTACTTACATTATTTTTCATTACGTTCCAAAAAAGAGGGATGAATTTTCACATGCATTGATTCGTTTTCCCGCTGTATTTTTGTTCGCTCTTCTTATTGTAGGAAATAAAACATAGAAACAAATTAAAGAGAATAAGTAAATGAAATATCATGATGCAGCAATAGAAGCAAGACCTAGAGTGTAAGTTTCCCCTAAAGGGACTGTGAGATTTATATGTTCCGTGACTTCGTCCTGCCACCTCTCAAACGTGTGCCCATCTACATTGTGTACGCTCTCACTTGGATACTACACTTTTTCTCTATTGGAATACCACTTAAAAGGGAAAAAAATCTACATTATATTCCAGAACACGCTTCAGGTCATATGTCACGTCATTTTGGTAGGCGTTCCCCCTTAAAAGTGACTTTAAATTATGCATTAGAAAAAATTTTATCCCTTCAAGTCTATACATTCCATAAATATTTACTGAACTGTGAAGGTGGTGTTTGAATGCTCTGCTAAATTATTATCAGATTTTGAAAAATTGGTATGGCTAGGAGAATTAATATAAACTTTAATCAATAAAAGTAAAAAAAAAATTAACTTGATTCTGACCTAATAGCTCATTTAAATTTAGTGTTTTTAATTCTATAGGGTTAATTTCCTCCTCACCATGCAATACACTATTTTGAATAATGGTTTTTAGAACCTTGAGTAGATCAGTTGGTAGATCAGTTTATGGAACCGAAAATGTTTGGGAATCATTAATAATGCCTAAGTCATATCAGAGGATATTAAACTGAAATTCCGTCCAACACTCTGACACAGTTGTTTCTTGTCAATGAAGCATCGTCAATATCACGCAGACTAGGTTCATCTCATCTATTAAGTCAATTTGTACAATTTGCTAGATCCCTCACCACCCCCCTCCTCCACCCGAAACCGTTCGTGACGGGAAGCCATCGACGAACCAAGAGGGGGCTTCATAACTCAAGCCGGTCCGCCACACCCCGACCTGTAATTTGCCACCTGCTTGGAGATAAAAACACTAGAGACCTCTCTTCTGCTTCTATTTCTACCCCTTCCTACATCCCTTATAGCGACACGTTTCACTTCCTCTCTTTCCTAGAGCAACAAGCGGTAAGTTCCGAAAGAGGTGGGCTCGGCTTACATGCTGGCAGGGAGACTTAGGCTTGAGTCACATTTTTGCTCAAAATGTAGATCAGAATCTGCTTGAGTATCGCGCTAACAAACACATGTTAGCAGACGAAATTTTAATTACCATACTATCATTTAATTTTCCAATAGATAAATAGATCTTTTAGATTAGTCTAACGATACATGTTTTTATAACTTAAGCGACACAAATACACGTTTTATTTTTAAAGTTGTATAAAATAATTTAACAACAATAGACGCAGCTGTCTACTCGTGTACCGCTTTGTAAACGCATGCATATTTGATGTAATTTTGTTTAGGCGTATGCGCAATGTTTTAGTCGGTTGGTTTTGATATTTTACTGGTTCTTTAACGTATATTTTATGGAGAAGAGCTAGCAAAGTTGGAATTGTTTCTAATCCAACAGTCAGCGTTGAATTCTTGTGATTTGGTTTAAGCTTGTCACCTGTCCATGTTTCCATTATGCTCTTGTTTTTCGGTAAATGTGTGAATTCACAGGGACCCAAATAGAGAGATATACTTGATCAACGGACATTATTGCGTTCTTTTACAGTTAATGAAATGCTTAATATATTTCCAAATCGCTTTGCCATTTTTTACAAGTGTTGACAAAAGGCATCGCCTGTCAAAGTGACTTCATTTATGTATACTTCGGAAAAATATGGATTAGTTTAACCACCGTGATTTACTACTGGTCCGGGATTAGTGCATTTTAATTAAATTAAATGAGATAGAAGTAAGGAGGATAAAATTATGAGGAACTGTACCTTCATTTAATAAACTAAACTCCAGCATACCCAACCATTATTCTAACACCTATCTCTTCATTACCGGTAAACCAGGCTAGATAAGCCTGACATTTAGACTGCTTGTCCACTGATGTGAGTAGATTGGAGTTACTTATAATATCGTTCCAACTGTCAAAGGGAGCCAAAGTGACAATGAACCCACAAAGAAGTGTAGCTTTCTCTAGAGGTATAATCCTAGGAAAACAAGATGGTGCAATATTAATCAATGGTGTGGAGTGAAGCACTATCCAGGATGAATAAAGAGCTAGAAATATAAGGGTTTTATATATAAATATAATTTTAAGCTATCGTTTTTTATCTGGGATTAAAACATATTTTGATGTATAAATTCTACCTACTAATATGTTTCTCCATGCTAGCTATCGTACTACCCGTCCAGATGGTTCATACATAGTATAATCGTGATTATCTAAGACCTGATCCTCAAAGGTCCCACTATTATCTGAGGAAGTATAATAATTTATGTTCAGTGAGAACTGTCTAGGAAATTCTTTATTTATAGAGTCTGTCAATACTATATATTTAGCGTATCGTGTACAGTTGCAAGTTTATCTTTAATTCTGTTTGTTTTCGAAAAAGGGACTGTACTTCTGGTACTGGTTTCCCTAAAGGGAACAAATAAATAATAGATGAACCGGCGCCACTTTGAAAGATGCGCCTAAATCGATATTCACTAAAAACATTGCAGGCGCAGTTTGGGCGCAAATTCGTGCTATTTATTTGCACCCATTCAAGAGTATGCATAACCTTTATATCATGTCACTTCTATCTATTTAAATAGCAGTATATAACCTCATAAAGCACTAAGTTAACTGTACTCCTACTAATTAGAAATGAATAAATTAAACGTTACGATGTATCACACAGATTTTTTTCTCGATCCTTTCCCTAAAGATATTTACTTTAATATTTCATGATGTGTGAAACGAAATAATATAAATTGTTGCAGAAGCATAACTAGATAAAAATGATTCTCTTACAGAAATATTTTGATAAAAGAAAAAGATATGTCGACCAAAGAGCACAACAGATATATTAATATTAAAGAGACAACGATTTTAAAAATGTACAAGCCTTACGTTTTCGCTCGGAAACTATTGGTTTTAATAAATTAAAATATTATACGTCCTACGATCACACAATTTCTTTCAATCTCTACTTAGACTTAGTGGTAACAAATCAACTACTCACATGATATTGTTGACATTCATGTAATTAATATAAAACGCAATGGCACTCCTTTCGTTAATATAAGACAAAACAACAGATTATAAGACAAGAAATTTAACAACATACTCAGAAATATATTATATCTATATCCCAAGAGGTTTTGTAAATTTTACTTAACCGAAAGACATTTTGTCACTAAATATGGCGTGTAAGTATATTAAATGTTTTAAAGTTTCTATAAACGCCTTATTAATACAGTGAAAGTGTTGTGCCAATAATATAGATAATTACATTATAATAAATAATATTGTTGTTTGAAAATCATCCAGAAACATGACGACTTTATTTTAATTCCAAGCTTATAAGAGCTATTATTATTATTTATATTATTATTATTATTATTATTTATTACGTGTTCTGTCTTGCGTCATGTCAATTTCTTTTATCAGTAAGCTTAAAACACCAATGTGCCCTGTCTCTATCTCCTCTTTCAGTCCCCACAATTTTGTCATTTCCTTCAAGTCATCCAATATTTTAATCCTTCTTCTTCCTAAGCTCCTCTTTCCTTGAACCTTTCCTTCTATGTTGTCGTGCAGAATACAGTTCATCCAAAGGATGTGTGTGCTTTGTACCGAAGAATCACATCCAAAACTGTTCTCTTTTCACCACTCTTTTTAGAAATACTTCATTTGTCACCCTGTCTGTCCACCTGATCTTCTCAAGTCTTCTCCTGGACCACATTTAAAGAGTAATATTTATATAAAAAAAATTAGCACTGCAACTATTCCAATTCACGATCACAACCTTTGTGTATCTCGATAAATTACAGTCAGATCTAGATAGAAAGTATTTGGCTGACAGCTATAAAATTTAATAAAACAATTTTCATATATTTAGATATAAAGTCATGTGATTTTAATTTGTCACTTTTGTTGTTTATTATTAGTAGTACGTATGTGATGTTACTAGTTATATAGTAAAATTTGATCAATGTTGACAGTAAATATATTTTTTTCCCCAAGGTTCCTTAGTACCTAATATAGTACACCTAATATAGTTTCAGTATCGAATGAAGGATAAAAGATCAAGCTCTGGATGATCCTTATCCTTTAAAAAAAATGCATTGTATATTTAACACTTAAAATGTCATTTTTTAATTCCAAAAGATGACTGTAAATATCTTGATATTATTGATATAAACCCATGTGAACATTAAAACTCATCAATTTAAAATAAATCTATATAAACGAGGAAATGCGTGAAAAATAGATCATTTAAAATGTATTCAAGTGGTTTTCAAACAACCACAACCATCGTTGTTGATTACTAACAAAATATTGTACTGTTGAGTTTGGGGCTATCTTTGGAAAATGTATAGAACAAATTATAACTATCCATTTTTAACACATACATCAATAGATACGCGTATAAGGACGTTTATCTAGCTTAATTCAGTTTTATGTGGAGGAGATAGTCAGAGTTTGAAGCCCGGCCCAGTATATTGACATTTTTACTGTAACAAAATGGTTTACCAACTTCCGAAGTTAAATTGTCAATATCTTTCTTTAGTTTTTCCTTCTTTATCCCTACACCTTACTCCTATATAGCTCAGACCCCTAGCAAACAACAAAGAACTAAAATCATTAATCCAATGGATTTTCAAAAGTTAAAAATATTCTTATGATAATTTATTTATGTAATATATAAAATAATATTAAATTTTATCCAACATTTTAAATTATTATTTGAATTATGTTTCCCAGTAAAAACCAAAGAAACTTTTTATGATTAATCAATATCTTAAATATCAAAATACTGAATTAAAAAGCATTTTTTTAAATTCCAATGTGATCTATTTCCTACTAAAGCTCTAAAAAATATTCCTAATTAATATATATTTACTCCTAAGGATTTAGACTCAAAGTTAAAGATAATTTTATAATTTGTTTCTATTTTTATTATAAGAATATATAAGAAAATATGTTATATTTGTAAACTAAAAATATCTCTACTGAATAAAGATTTACCAAACTTTGTGCACTACATCTTTATAGAGAAGTAATACATGATTTGGCCATAGTGATTTAATTTAAGTAATAATGTCTAATAATTATATATTTCATATATGTATGTATAGACGCATGGCATGTATAAGTTACATATGGAGGTCTAAATTTCACTGACAAAATGAACGGACCTGTCGTAATACAGAACCCCTAATAAATAATAATATCTTTATAAGTTATAAATTTACATGGTTATTATGTATATGGCCATAAAATAGCTACGATAATGAGTTAGGGATGAGGAAGGTGGAATTTATATTAAATATATTTTCATAAAATCAACAGTTTCTGAGTTATAGGCAAAAATATTAATACAATTATGTGAGCTTTAGTTGTAAAGAGATACTACTTAAATTTTAATGCAATAATTATCTCATACCATGGAGTATGAAATGAGTAAGTATCTCAAAATGTTTATGTTATTTTTCCTTCAACCTCTTAGGAGAAATGTTTGTACAGCAAAGATCAATCTCAATCATTTTAGATTCAATTGACAATAATTATTTATCTATTTTATTGGTCAAAATTTATAAATGTGGAATTTAATTGCAATGCAATAACCTTAAGATGTGCAACCCCAAGTAAAATGTTGAAAATTTTAAACCAGAATTGACATTTTAATACAAAGTGTTGACCTTTGTGGACGCAATATTAATATTTTAACTTTCTCGCTACCTTACAGGTAGATCAAGTATTGTGACTGTCAAAAAAATGGAACTAGTGATTGTGATAGATGTCTACGTCTCATGACCCCCCGAACCCTAAAAAGTGGTTTTCGCAATGACCTCTGTCTGTCTGTCTGTCTATCCATCCATCTGTCAGTCTGTACCTCGGACTAGAGCTTAAAATATTTTACCGATTGGGCTAAAATTTAGTATTTAGAGTTTTCATAGGTCTATCCTGAGGAATTTTTGGAATTGGATATTCAACCCTATAATTAAGTGTAGTTTCCTTAAGGGCGGAAAGTAAAAAAAATTATTTTATCAAAATCAGCTTTAACGATTTTGATTAGATTTCATTTCTAAGCTTTGATCAATATTGCAAACCAAATGGCATCTCTCAACATTTTTGTCAAAATGAGTTTAAGAGTTCAGTTCCGATGCGTAAATTCTATTTTTTAATCTTATCTTATCTTATCTACCCTACGAGCCCAAATGTGGTTTTTACAACGCCATCTCTATGTGTGTCTGTCTAACCCTAAAATAAATAGCAGTTTGCTAAAGGATGAAAAGAGAAAATTACCATTTTCTCAAAATCGGCTATAACGATTTATCTTTCTCATTTAACACTCAATTGTCAATAATTACCTATTTTAGTGTTCAAAATTTATAAAGGAGAAATTTAATAGCAATGTGATAACCATAAGATGTACATCCCATAGTGATAACATTAGCTTGTATTGCTAATCTCACAAGGTTACTACCCACCCCAAATAAACCAATACATATAGACATCCCACAATAGTAACACTAGCAAGACTATCTAGTTTAATTGAATACTACCCAATCCGAATAGTGCCGATACTCATATTCATTCAACAATATCAAAGATTATAAAACATACTAGATCTAATATATGTGCTTTACTCACTAATTGTATCTTCTGGCTTAGCACGAGTTTCATGACAAATCTGTTCGCACCAAATTCTATAGTTAAGAGAATTCCTAACAAGCTATGAATGATACCACAACAATATGTACCAATAGAGGAATCCAGAAATGCATTGATTGACCTGGCTGGGTAACAAATGAGCCACTAACAATCTTCAAAGGCCGACTAACCAGGTGCCCTGGTTTACGTGACTTGGGAACGGGCCAAGTCTAACTGCTGAGTCTCCAGATGTCCGGCCTACGTGATTTATGAACGGACCCAGTTGTACTTCAACTAACCAGGTGTCTGGTGTATGTGCCTAGATAAACTTACCTAGCTTCAGCAGCCAGCTCAACAGGTGTCCAGCCTACGTTTCTTGGGATCGAGCCATGTTTTGGCAGCTGCTAATATGAGAGTGCTGTTTGCACGTGTTAAATGTGTGGGGTTGCAATTTTAATATTAAAATCTCCCACCTCTTTATCCATCAACTAGACCTATATAAAGAGGGAACTCAGCAAATATGGTTGACTATTACATCCGACACTTCCACGAGAAGTCCTGTTATTAACTTGAACTTAATCAGCTAGAATAGTTGACTGTTATATCCGACACAGCCATGAGAGGTCCTGGTCTGGACTTGGACGTAATCACTCCAGGATAGCAATATATAAACTTTAAGTATTTTAATGCTTTTTTAAAATTTAAACGACCTTTAATGTGTTTGATTATTTTGAACACTAAGATTAATTATGTGATTGAAATCGTTCAGTGTAGGCTTCTGTAATTTCTCACTAGTAGATTTATATTTGAAAGTAAATTTGTTTATGAAACAATTGTTTCCTTTTGCTACTTGGGTGCTAATCTCTTTGTAATTTTTAGATAGGTTAGTAGGTAGCCATTTTTGATTCTTTTTCTAGCTTGGAATATTTAGTTTGAATATAAATTTTTATTGATCTTGTGGCTACCAATAATTCTTTGAACCTTAAAATTTGATAATTTGTTTTATAGGTAATATTTTGTAGACGTATTTTCTTTGAAGAAAATATTAAAGTAATTAATTTTTGTTGGTTTATAGGTTTAAACTTTAACATTTACCGATTCGTTTGTTGATAAATGACAAGTAGTCTATAGTAATATTGCTTTATTTTCCATTATAATGTTAAATATTAACAAGTCAGAATCTTGATAATTTCTTCAAAAGTGGCGATGGTAATATTTCCACAAAAGTTTGAGCTATGTCGGGAAGTCAAACCTTTTTGTTGTTTATTTTTTATCATAATTGATATTTAAATTTAAATGTATTCTTAAAATTTAAATTTGTCTAGTCTGAATTTAAAATGGCGATTCAGGTGCGTTGGTAACCGTTTAAAAGTCTCTTTAAACTCTTTGTTATGATAGTAAGGTTTTAAAGTTTAATGGTATACACTATTTTACAAATTTAAATTTAATCTTAAAATTTATATTTGTTTAGTCTGAATTCACAATGGTGATTCAGGCGCATTGTAAACCGCTTAAAAGAGGCTCTTTAGGCTCTTTGTTATAAAATTAACGATTTTGTTTATTAACGGGTCTCTTCCAGACTAACTCATTTAAATGAATAGTTTACTTTAAAATTGTGAAATATTCTCTCAAATGTACGGTGCAAGTGCAGTCTCTGCCGTATTTATATGTTTGTCAACACTATTAAGTTTTCCTTGTGAGGCCATGCAATTTTTTGTTTACCTCTGTTGTTTATCATGAATTCAAATATTACTTAAACTTGCAAATTTTTTAATTTTTGTTATAAGAAATTCCCTTGATTCCGTCCACCTTCTTTTAGTCTATTGGGGCCGTAGCTATAAGAAGAAGTGGCCGGTACATAGTAAAATGACGAAAATTTTAACCGGGAGCCAAACTGTAATACAAAATTTTGGCTCTCGGGCACCCAATATCGATATTTTTTATTGGTCAAAATATACAAATGAAGAAGTTAATTCTTTAAAAATAAAATTATGAAATTCAAAACCATGAGTCAAAAAATGTTTTACGTATGTCTAGTGCAATTCGTTCTCAAGTTTGCTAGTGTATATTATATTACCAACTTTGAGTTAATATCTCCATATCCAAACAACATAGCGAGAAAGCTCGTGTGGAGTTCCGTACCATTTATTTTACATCCATAGTGATCCTAGCACATTAGACATAGTAGATACCTATTCTAATAGCTAAAGACCCAAAAAACATACAAAGCTAACGCTTGGTATTAGCCGTATTTGTCAGTAAACCTTAGTTTTTGTTATAGTGAGACTGCAATGATTAACTGCTTGTTTGTTGGGGCAGAAGGAGGCCAACTGAAGACCAATGACATTCTTAAGTTCTTAGAGTTTTAATTTATGAAAATTAGCGTGTGTAAACCTCGTTTTATTTTACTTTTACCCTGCTAAATAACACCTAGGCCACTGTACTTTATTCTTTGTCTGAAATTATTTCACATGGACAATACTTTAAGGTCGGGTCAACATATAGGCTGATTAAAAATAACTACCACCGATTTTTTTTAAGATATCAGCTACAAAACACTTCTTCTTGGCCTCTTTTCTCAGCTTATGCTAGTTAAAATTTAACTGTATCAAATTTTAAAGGTTCCTATATATAATTATGTTAGATATTACGATTAAACAAAATTGTGGCTATAAAACAATAATTTTAAGCCCTTCCAAACCTATAACTTATTAACTATGATTAATTTGACAATGGGAATTAATAAATAATAATCAATCCTCATATAAATAATATTATGTGTTTCTGTTTTTTTGTATGAATTTGTGTCTGTTGTTTTGTGGCTATGTGTGACGTTGTTAAAACTCCTTAACCAAGAAACCTATAATGCTAATATGTAAAAATGAAAAGTTTTCTCTTTTTCTCAAATACGCCCAAACCACAGAATAATTATAGGTGACATAGACTATTGAAAAATGCCATGAATGTAGGGGGATTACTCCAAATACCCCAATAAATTCCTAAATGTTTGGAATTTTGTAGTGGAATTTGTTGAAATGGGGTAAATATAAATTTCCAAAGCTTATGTAAAAATCTATTTCTCACTGAACCGGCTTCAGTGGCTGTATGGTCTAAGCCTCAATCTCAATAAGGACTGGACGTCTGATGACAAGGATCTCACAGTTTAAATCCCAGTCTGGTGTACCTGGAGGTTTTTTCGTATCAGGCTTTCAACTACACCTCAACGCAAATGTGGATAAAATCATTCTAAATTCAACCTTCCTCACATCTATCTCACTAGCATAATTAATAATTAATATTCTTATAACCTGATAGTGTTGTAAAACGCGGTGCTAAAAATAATATTTCTCACTGCGGTAGAAGATTGAAAATTTTTCAGATAGGTCTAAAAGTCATCCTAAAGACTCCGAAAAAACCAAATTAAATTTGATCATCTAAAAAAGAGAAACCACCCGCTACCCCCCCTCAACTAATAGAATAAAACTTTTCCCGTATTGTAGAAAATTGAAATATTTAAATACATGTAGATGGACCATTTTAAACAAAATTAATTATCTGAACGTTAATTATGACATTTGTTAAACTAAAATGTACTTTTTTCCAATAACTTTTTGTAACAATGTATATAATTTATTTATACCTAACTTATAATCACTCTTAGGCAAATATTGAGTTCTATTGATTGCGTTTGTTTGTGAGCTCAGTTTATGGCCAGATTATTATTTTATTTCGAACATTGTTCTTAAAATGTATCGGTTGACACATTTGACTTGGATTGCAAGCGGAGTGCAAAATGAAGGTGAACATTATAACTAAACATATTTTTAATATATGTCTGTCCACATTAATTAATAAAATGATTCTAAATATCCGAGAAATCTAAAATTTTCCATGCTTTTTGTCTTAAGATGTTATTCTATAAAATATAGTCTAAAATCGAGAATATAATACTGTGGATTCATAAATTTGGACCGAATTAAGTCAAAAACATTGAAAATGTATAATTCCTTTTCTTCGCTGTAAATGGTTACAGTTACAGGTAACTTTAATTTATTTTAACTCTTTAACAACCAATTATTTATTCTATTATAATATTTTTTTTTAATTTTCACCGATAATTGAGTAAAAAAATATTGTATTTAGAGAAGTTATAACTTAATCTTATAAAGAACACGTATTTAAATTATAGTTTATATCTTGATATTGCATTTTAGTTAACCTATTATTCACGTTTGGTAACACAAATTAAATAAATACAGGATTAATATTTATACATAATCTATGATTTGGTTTCATTTAATGTGATTAATTTTATTATAATATAAAACAACATATTTACTTTATAAATTTTCCATGTGAAGAACAGATACACCAACTATGTTTTTCTATCCATTACAATTTTGGGGGTGTTTTCCTTTCCTTCTTGATAGTATAAACGTTATGAACACTAAATAATATATTTTTAGAAGGTTTGTCTTTACGTACATTTGTTTGTTGTCAGTAAACTAAAAA